>CM023955.1:34573833-34596781 GCA_013407115.1 Glycine latifolia
TTAGATGATTTCCGCTATGACGTGTTTGTCGAGTTGCCTATGATCTTGTCTAAGCATTGGTGCAAGACAAGTGTGCTGACCCCTGATACTTTTAATAATTCATTTCTTATGTGTCTTAAAATTGCATGCCCCTAAGTTCCATGTACAACCATTTTCATATGATTTAGACACGAAGTTTAGCCTTTTTCTGGTAAGAATATATTGTTTTGCAGTCAAAATGATTTATGCTATTGTATTATTAGGCTGCTTGAATACATTATGTTTTTTCATCGAAGGTCATGCCAACCTTGAGCGCACTAGTTGGTTGTTGTACACGATCTTGTTGCTGAACAAAATGGTGGTGATCAATGTATTATGGTAGGTGGTCGAGCTTCAACTCCAATAGACGTCTAGGTTAATGATATTGCAACAGGAGTGACGTTGGTGCGGCAACACTCTCATCATCACTTTGGTCATTATTGAGTTTGCACATGAGTACATCGATTCGTGAACCAGATCGTTTGTAATCTGACCATGGTGGTGAATGGCAATCGATATTTCTTTATGTGCAACCATGAGGAGGTGTTTAGGGGATTTGAATGGGAAGACTATAAGAGTTAGGGATAAATGTTACTTTTGTGGGAAGACTATGAGAATTTAATTAGATGGTTAGGTGGGAGGGTTAGGTAGAAGAGTTTAGGGTAATCTAGGTAGGAGAGAGTTTAGGGTTTAGGGTAAATTATCAACATATTAATGCAATTGTCGATGCATGTGAGTTAACAGTGTACACCTGTGTACATCACATACAAAAGTATGTTCGTTGCATCATGACTATTAACCGCACTGCTCCACATCGCTCACCAAGCCCACATGGATTATTGAGATCCCCATTAATGCGATTGTTGGTGCATGTGACTGAACAATGTGCACCTGCGCATATCACAAGCAAAAACATGTTTGTTGCATCATGACTCTTAACAGCACTGTTCTGCATCGCTCACCAAGCTCACGTGGATTATTGACATCTGCATTAATGCGGTTATGGTTTAGTAAAGGATCATATTATTAAAGTAAATTGAAAATAACAAATAAAAAGCATGGAACAATGTCAAATACATAATAAAGACTAACAAATAATTAAAAGCAATACAACACCACCAAAATATGTTAAATTGTTCATTCTAATTTCAAGGAATTCTCCAGCTTCTGCTCCATTTCCACCCAGCTTAGGTCATTAACTTGAGAAGGTGATGATGAATTATGAACATCAACTTTAAGTTCCATACATATTACACTTGTCATTTTTTCAAATATATCGAACATGCATAAAACACATTCTTCGTCAATAATTTGAATCGCCAGATACTTAACATGACCATTGAATTGGCTTAAAGGACAACGATACCAAAGTGCAGTAATTATAGACGTATCATCATCATCTCTAATTGATGACTGTATTGCGGTGATTATGTCTGGTAGCGTCATTGTTGAATTCAACAGTATTGATTTTGTCTTGTCACTTCTGAAAGTTGCATTTGCACTGCGGATGATCTCACCATTGATATAAACGTACGCACAAATTGGCTTTGAACTCATTTTGCTTGCTTTCTTTGTTTTCTTGCACAATGTGATTTGATGCAACTATGCAAAGTCTATGGTGATATGATGCCTTTATATATACCATCAATCACAAGTCCATGGTTCACGTGATTTGGAATCTCGATGCATGACACTAAGACAGTCGTGTTAATGAGCTTTGGAATCTCGAGGCCTTACAATGAGACAAATTGTAAACCTACCAAGTCAACAAAACGCAGTGCTGCTTACACTAAGATGAACTGGTAATAAATGCTTTGGAAAATCATAACATGCCATCATCCTCATTCAAGTGTAATCATGTGATTTAAAAATTAAAAAAACATAGGAGAAAGCAATCAAAGTTTACAAGGAAAACACAAGTCAATCTTTACGAAGTGAGACTCTAATGATACTACACAAGTTTCTTATCATTTTATTTCACCTAGTTTTGTTTCTCCACGTTGGTATCCACACTGCAAGGGTGAGAAATGTAGAGACACATATCCTAACATTCCTAATCAAAAGTAAAGGACTTAATGCTTCCTCAAAGAAAATCTGTTTGGCTTATAAGTGATCCACTGTAACTATAAATTTGCAACTAAGCATGGCTAATTGGGCACAGCCACAAAAATAGTAGAATCATTAATCAATCCAACAAGGTAGCAAAACCCATTTCAAACTTGCTAGCGCACACCACGCCACCCATCAAATGAAGCAAGTCAAAAGCTTTTTGTGCAAAGTAACACACCTGAGCATTAAATAAACTGTCCAAAAATGTTTTTTTGATAATTTGATTAGAAGACCAATTGCTCTTAAATAAAGGAAATTCCAAAACTACTACATATACCTTTAATTTCTAAAAATAAGGGCCAATGATTCCCCTACAGTAAATACAAAATCAAACACAATACTATTTAATATTGTCTATACAACAGGTGCTCTATTCAGGCCTATCCTCATAGATGCTGACATAAATATTGGTTTTTGTAGCTCAATAGTAAATAACTCCTCAACCCAACAAAAATTCTAAAGCCTCCATCTTCCCTTAATAGTACCCGGTGGGTTAAAATCATTGCAACTAAATCATCAAAGTTAAATGGGTATTCAGCAAAATCCAAAAAGATTAAAAATTTAAAAAGAAAAAGCTAAAATTTATAATGGGGTGTGGAAAAAATGGAGCAGCTACGAAACTGAAAAAATGGGGCAGAATATGAATATGAAGATCAAGTTGAAGAAAATCGAAAGAAGATCGAAGGTAGTCACTCACCGGAGCGCTGGGGCCACAACCGTATTCAGCGGAGCACCGAACGGTGTCTCTGCTCTCTCTCTAACTATGTCTCTCTTTCTCTCTCTTAACTTATTTTGTTGTCTCAGATCCCATGCTCTTTTACATTCAATTATGTTTTGTCTTCTTTTATTTGTTTCATTTGATTTTGATCTTATTCTTTTGTTTCATTATTGTTATTACTTATTAGTATTGTTTATTTACCAATGTAATTTTGTCATATAGGATGGTGTATTGCGATTAAAGAATTATTTTACTGTTTTTTAACAATTTGTTGATTAGGCAACATGCAGTGCACGCAGTTTTATATGGGTATGCTATATTATGGGTCGGAATATTATATTAAGAAGTGTTAGATTTACACACAAAAAATGAAGTGTTAGTTGTATTCATATACATATTTTTCCAACCAAGGGGATAGCGCACTCATTTAACCTTAAGCTACGTTTATATGAGTAAAACGATATATTTTAAAAAAAATTCATATTTATTTTTATTGTTTGTAAAAAAAAAAATTGGATAAGCAGCAGTTACATTAATCTAGTCTCTAACATAATAGATCGGATAACATTCTTAATTTTTTACTAAGAAAAAAATATTCATATGTACCTTTTTAAGTTCGATTAAGCCTTAATTATAAGTTTTAACAAATAATGAGAATTAGTTAAGTGAGAAAATAACTTTTAATTAAGATTTTCACAAAACTTATAATTAACTTTTTTAAAAAATATATAATTAAGGGTTTTTAATTATAATGATAAGATTTTAAATTAAGTTCCTATCATAATTAATTAAAAAAGAAAAAAAAAATCTAAAGATAAAAAGCTAAAAATATGTGGAGGGAATAATTATTTGTCAAATGAACATTTTGAAAAAAAAAATAAATGTAATTTTCTTAAAAAAACATAATATAATTTAATAAATCATTAATATTAGATATTCAAACTCATTTCTCTAGGAAAATAAATCACGTTTCATAATTTTTATATAGATTTTACTAATGAGTATTCTTAAAATACTAGTTAAAAATACCTAAAATATTTAATTAAATATTTTAACTTTTATAAAAAACAATCTATTAGAAAATAAACATCAACATCATACTTAATATAAGGGGTATTCATGATCCGATTTAGTTCAATTATTCATCAAAAAGTCACTCAAGTCAAACTTATAAAACATATATAATTCAGTTTTCATTTAAAATAAAATTCAAATCAAATCAATATTTTGCGGTTTGGTTTAGTTTGATTTTTATGATTTTTACTAAAATATTATTTTATTAAAATTTATATACTTTTTTTTCATCTTTTAAATTAAATTACATTAAAAAATATTAATAACAATATATGAAACTTATTAATATGTTAAATCTTCTACAATAAAAATCTATCAAATTTTCATCAATTTTAAACCAAACATATTTTAAAAAAGCCATTGAAAAAGAAAAATAGTATATATTATATAAGTTTCATATACATAACACTTAAAAAAACTATGAAATTCAAGTAATATACACATAAAACGCATAACACTAAAGTAATATAATTGTTAATATAAGTGTTAATGTACAGTCCAAAATAGTAAAATGACACGTGACCTTTATCATGGGGTCACTGTACACGTGGACACCCTTCACATCAACACTGCCACATTAAATAGTGTTTATTCATCCTTCAAGTGTCAACATGGACACATGTGCTCGGGTTCCTTGTCAGCCCTGCTATAGGAGCGCGGACACGAACCTGCTACAAGAGCGCGGACGTCTATAGTATTTATCTCCTTATTAACAACATATCAATTATGCTTAGATATTCAAATAGGTGTAACCACCTTATCATATCATATCTTCACAAGTTATCTACAAGTTGTTACTTATCTACAAGTTGTATTGCCTTTAATTATGCTTAGATATTCAAATAGGTGTAACCACCTTATCATATTATATCTTATATTTAAATTAGATAACTGCATGCTATTATATGTTATTATCTTATCTATATATTACTAACAAACAAGGCCCAAAGCCCACACTCAATACTATAAATACAGTCTTACAAGTTCTCTTTAAACACATTCCATTGAGACTTGAATGCATTACTCAAGTTATTCATTTTCTACATCTTATGCTGAGTTCTCACACTCAATTATTCTCTTATAAATTGATGCACTTATTGTTCGACTCATTACTCAAGTCCGTTTTCCTTTTCTACATGTGTTATTGCATATAAACACATTTCATTGAGACTTGAATGTATTACTCAAGTTATTCATTTTCTGCATGCTTTTCCTTTGTTTTGCAGGTTCCTCCTCTAAACAAAGCCCTACTCATTGTCCGACGTGCAGAATTTGGAGTCCACATTGGCCACACGCCTACCTCACACGTGAAATTTCCAAATTTTGATAAGAATAGTTACATATTGATTTGATTCAATTTCAAAATCACAAATCACAAACCGAACCAAACCAATCGTTTTGAGAAAAAATCATCCAAATAAATAAAAAAAGAATCCATTTGATTCGATTTTCATTTTTTAGCCATTTTCAATTTTTATTTTGAACCAGTTTAGATTTGAACAACCTTATTTAAAATGTTTCTTTTATCTACACAGTATTATTAAATGAGTTAAATATCTTTTAATCTTTGCAAATTTAATATTTTTTATTTATTTTTAACCTTTATAGATTATGTTTATTTTATTTTTAGTCTTTTAAATATTTTAAATAACACTTTTGACAATATATAATCTTTGGAGCCATCAAGATAGCTTCAGAGTCTTGAAATCCTCAGGTTTTCTTGTAGCAAAATTGTCCATGTTGTGATGACTATTCCCTTGATAATGTTAGATAAAAGAACACTAAATTAAAAAAAATTAAAAAGTTATTTAGTTCTTAATAAATTTAGATAATGTTATACGTGCAAGTGTTATGTAACCTAAAAATATATATTCATACAAATGTTAAAGAATTCCTACCGACAATAGATCCAATCCAATGCATCAAAAGCACTTTGATCTATCTGTTCAAACCGACGGAACAATGAACCAGGGAGACTTTTGAGGCATATTGAGTCACTTTAACCATTTAAAATTATATTTAAAAAAATCATTACAAACATTATTCACATGCAATAATATAATTTATAAAAAAACATGCAATAATATAAAACATGGGGAAAATATTATAAATAATTTAACGAAGGTAGCATAATAATAAACAACTTACACTCACCATAATTCAAGTTTTCATAATATATAATATTAGTTAAATTCTATAATGTAGCATATTAGTTACATTCTTTTTCTTTCAAAATTCCTCTGAAACTTATAAATCTGAATCAGAAAAACAATTGAACTTGGACCGTAGACAGGATTGCAGATTTGCAGTGATATAAAGAATGGGTCCTATTTCACGTGGCGTGAGTTCTATAATTTTGCTAAACTGATGCATATTTGGATACGAGAAGGCTGGTCTAGTCTAGTCACTAGCTAAATGAATTATAGTAATTATTTTATTTTATTTTTCAAAAATATTTCTTAAAAATAATTGGTTCCCAAACATGTCTCTAAGAAAATCAAGTGGGAGTAAGGAAGGAAAACACTTATTTCTTAAAAGACAACAGTATATTGAATTTAAAAACATTTCCTATTAAAAAAACCGTATTATATGATGAAACTAACAAATGATAACAATTCAACATTATACTTTAAAATTAGACCAATTGAATAATAATGTGAATTCAAAATTGTGAAGATAGCCCAATAACAATACCTAGTCTGATGGCATTATACACTTCGTGACCATGGTAGTGCAAATCTAAAGATGAACTCACATACTCAAAATAAAAGGAGTATAGAACCTCCCTTGCTAACACACTTTTTAGCTCGCAAGATAAACTTGTAACAAACAAATTCTACTTTTGACTTCTTTTTGAAAAGAATATATGCATAAAAGAATATATTCTCTTCCCTTCATTTGTATTGCCGTATTGTATTTGCCACGAACAATCCCCAAGCTTCTCTTTTCAAATACCAAACCAAAGCATCATATACTTCATTTTCTATGATTTTGAATCCACTAGACACATAATATCCTAAAAAAATGAAATTAGAAACATTGTGGAACAACCCATCATTATTTGTTTTGAGATTTTACCAATCTCTATAGATAGAAGCACACCAATCACATATGGAAAGCACTGTTTTATCAGAACCCTCTTCTATTAGCTCCAAGGATTAAGATTAAGAAAACAATTTCTTTTTTCTGTTTTCAAAGTCATGGATGTTACATAGTTCTAAAATGAATGCTGATTATCAAGTAGTCATTTACCAAATGAGAATTTTTATTAGCCGTATGTACAAAGGACCAAAAGTAGTAGTCCTTTCCTTGGTAACCCTAAAAAAAACCCACCTTCTAATGAATGTAACAAGAATACACTAAGCCACAGATCCATGTCAACCAGCTCATGCTGGATTCCGAAATCTGAAGGAGCAAATGAGCAATGAGGGAAACGCCTAGAAACCAAGGTTCTTTTGAACTTCTAATACCTTAGTACATATATGGGATGTGGTTAAGTAACTTGCCAACCTTGGTTCTCTTCTCATAATTTAACCCATGGCTCTCATCTATCTTTGATAAGGCATCTTTTTGAGTGTTGCTAGTCCTTGCTACTGTTTTGATATCAGCAATGTGTCCATCACTTCTACAAAATGTCTACGCCATCAATCCCTTGGGGACATGCAATGAAATATGAATTTTCCCAACAAATTTCAAGCTTCAGCACGATGTTCTTCTCCATTGCTTCTTCCCTTTCTTTTGATGCAATTTGAATGGACTCCAACTCTTCCTGCGTTTAGAGGTCTCGCAGAAGAGACCGGATGCCAGAGCCTGCTCAAGCCACAGGTCAAATGCCTCTTCATCTTCATCCATCATTTCTGCATCAAAATCCCACGGGAATCTACTCGAGTTGCAACGTTGGCTTTTCTCCAAGCCAACCATGTTTACATGGAAACTCGGTCGATGGGTATTTGGCCTGCAAGCCATTCCCTGCAAGAAATTAAATAAGCTTGTCAGGTACATAAGTGGAGTAAAAAATGATGCTTTTTAATCATGATTACTCTATTTGTGCACAAAGATAACCACTACCTTACATAAGAGACCAAAAGAAGGAACCCAATGAAATTTTATTGTCAATATAAGCAAGAATTCCTAAGTTTTCACTCTTGATAAGCTGTTTAGGATTTCTATAAATTTGTAATGTTCAGTATCAAAAATAGCCAAAATGCAATCAGTGTAATTCCAATCAGTTGGAATACATCAAAGAATTTAATGATTCTCAATCCTCATTATTATTCTTAACAATCAACCTTACATTTGTATGTTTTTCCTTTTCTATTGCATGATGTTTTGATTTTCTTTTTCTCTATTTATGAAACTTTAGATTAAGCACTAAATCGGATAAAGATGCATTGTGTGTATGCCAAGAAATGCTGTCTGGAGTACACTGACCTGACATATAGCCCATTCTGACACATCAAAAATTTTGCTCTCGGCACAAACAAAAGCACGTGGAATCTCCACCTATGAAGACATGATCATAATTCAGAAACTAAATGTAAAAAAAATAAGATGAAGTCAGGAAGATTCTTTGCCATGAGCAACCTTTTGGGGCCTGTCAAAAACCAAAGACCCTTTATATTCAACCCATCCATCTCCATCCTTGGCTTGATGAAACTGACCGCAATCCTGTTTCCAAAGGAGTAATGAAATTCAGAAGAAATAGTAAGCATACAATAGAGAGAAATAGGAAAACATGTAATACTCAATATGTAAAGGAAAGAAATCAGACCTGACACCATCTTGCTTTGGCCTTGTTCCTGTTGGTGCATACCCAAATATGTGAATTCCCACACTTGGTGCACTGTATTCGTCTGGATTCTTCAGAACGATAATTAGCATTATCCTAAGGAGAATACATTACATGTATCATCACTATTTTGTTAGTAAGTACTTAAAAACATTTTAGAGATAATGGTTCATAGAAGAAGCATGAACACAGTAGATCTACACAACATATTAAACTTCAAAGCGTCCAATTAGAATTTTATATGATTTGACTCGGACACATCTCTTTCTTCTATTAACAGTCTTAAGGAATTGAAAGAACAATGTTGAAAAATCTTGTAAATGTAAGAATACTATGTCTGAACAAATAAAAGAACAGCTTAATAATCACAATTTATTAAGGAACAATTCTTTCGTAAAAAGAGGGTGAAGAAAACTCTTGGCATTTAGAATCCATGTCCATAGAGTTAAAAACTACCAAAACATTCTCAATTTCAAAAATAAAAAACTACAACTTATATGATGTGTGGACTAAATATACACAGAACCTGAGAAGAACATGTCCGTCTTTTACAATTACAAGAATATCATTATATTTACCTGATGTGAACTACTATGGGATCTCTGGCAGACACTCTTAGCCATGGATTCTTCTTTTCTTAATTGCTCGTCATAGTCTCGCTTCTTTACGGAATCAGAAAGAACCTGGAAATTTGATATAACTTGTTAATAGGAGAAACCAGTGTGAGTGAAAATTATTCATGTTTTATACATTATGTATCAAATATGCATTAAATGCTTATCCATCAACTATAAGAGAGGGTCTGCAGCTTATAAATAGAAATTTACCTCGTATGCACACTGAAGCTTCTTAAATGACTCACTTGCCAAAGAACTGCCCATATTTTTATCAGGATGCACAAGCATAGCCTACATCATTAAAGCAAAAATGGGAATATTCCACATAAAACATCAGATGTCAGGACATAAGAGGGTCTTTTTACCTCGTTTTCAAGTGATGTTTTAACTAATAATAACCAAAAAAAAATCATCATTTTGTTTCTGGTTTTCAAGATTGAGAAGCAACTGGAAAAAACAGAGAACAAAATGAAGACATGGAGGCATTTTTTGTAATTAATAAATGAAATGAATGAAGACAGAAAACAAACCAAACACTCTTTAAGTAGGCTAGTAAACACATTATAAGTTAAGTCCAAATGTGATTCCTTATACATTGTAATATGATACTGCCTAAACACATAATAGCAGCCTAAATAAATACTTTGTAACATTGAAGTAAAATAAAATAGACAAAGCAAAAGCAAACTAACACAAATACCTTTTTCCTGTATTCCTTTTTCAAAACTGCAGCATCAATCTTCTTGTGGCGGCTATATTCAAGGGCATCATAATGATTCAGACTCTTGAGGATCCTTTTCATTTCATCAACCGAGCTTCTTGTTGTTGTTGTTGTTGTTGTTGTTATTTGCTCTTTAACAACTTTGTTAACAGAAAGTTCTTTCTTACTATCAACAACATCTGTGGTAACAGCAGGTTTACTGGATGGTTTACATGAATGCAAATTCTCAGATTCATCAGTAGGGATAGGATATTCACACTCTTCAGAGAAATCATCTTCCACAATTGTTTCTGATTGCTTTTGCTCTTCAGAATGTGAACTTTCACTCACATTATCAAACCATTGGAGCAGAAAATTCAAAATGTCATTAGAGAGGAATGCAAGGTTTATAGCAAGAAAAACACCCAGCCATCCCACTCGTACTTGAACACAGTATATAGCATATATAGTTCCGATTAATACCACTAGGCGTGCATGATTTAGGGAGAATAAATAACCTGCACTTGTATCATTGAAAACAAAAATTTCAGGATTAAAAAGGTAAAGTATTCAATTAAGGCAACAAGAATAGGAATTCTACATTGCCCTTACAGAATGTCAAATGAATTAATTTTCATGCCAATGATAGCCAATATAAGAGCCTCTTGATTAGGGGAAAATTAGTGAAATGAGGAAAGAAAATAGGACAATGGTGCGGGATCATAAACATAAATGAAAAAAAATCACCATAAGTGTGAACAGATTAATAACAGTGTATACAGTACAAGAGATATAGAACCATAGGCAGCATGCCTCCTCTCTTTTATTCTGATCATTAGGAGAATACATCTTGTAACACAAAAAAAAAGAAGGAATATCATACCTCCAACTACGAGTAATGTTCCGGTTATCCAGAAGTTAGCATACATCCACAAAATAAGGATGGCAAAGAGGCCCACAATAAAAAGCCCAGGAGTATAACCCAAGTATTGGACAGCAACTCCAGCAACACCCTGAAGCATTCAAATGAACTGTGGGAATCAATGTATAAAATTTTATATGCAAAAATTATTTGTAACTGAATTGAACTGAAGCAACCAAATACTACAGAACAACTATAAATACAAGTCTCAACTTAAGATGCTAGATCACTAGAAGAGATCCATGGATCACTAATGAAGTGCAGCGTTCCTCTTAAATAGAATTTAAACCAACATCAAATTGCCCACAGAACCTAGAAGCTGAATAATGCAATTCACATACACACTGTTAAAGGCCAGGTTTTTGTATAAATGAACATGTTTATACAATGAATTCAAATAAAGGTAAAAAGAGTTAGTAATTTTGGAATAGAATATAGATGGAAACAATTGGTAATTATCATGTTTAGCTCAAGCCAGGATAATGAATAATCCCCAGTTATACCATAATGCTTCTCTTTCTGTCATCATATGCAAGTTCTACATAAGGCGATAGAGACTCTACTGGCAAAAATAAATTCCATCAATGTGTTCTTGTAAGATAGATCAAATAGTAAGTGCTCGAATTCATATTAAAAAAAA
Organism: Glycine latifolia; assembly: GCA_013407115.1. Taxonomy (NCBI): domain Eukaryota; kingdom Viridiplantae; phylum Streptophyta; class Magnoliopsida; order Fabales; family Fabaceae; genus Glycine; species Glycine latifolia. The sequence goes on from CM023955.1 coordinate 34,585,421, forward strand.
TCTACCATAATGTTTTCAACCCACTTTAGAAAGAAAAAAAACATTTTCCCCTAGAGGGAAATTAAATTCAATGCAACTGAATAAATTCAGAATCAATTGACTTTAACATCTTGACAATACTAACTGTCACATCCACATTGTTCATTACTATCCCAAATTTTGGGAGTCTAGTTTTAATAAAAAGTAACACCATTCTTTAAAGCTTGAAACTTATTTCTATCATAAAAATCTTATAGAGCATTCCAACATTTTTAGAATGACTATTAAAACCCATAGTGAGCTCCATGTACCAAGCTATATTTTAGAATGACCAATAAGGTAATTGTAAAAGCCATCCCATCCCATCATACCACTAAATGATAAGCTAACGGCCACTACTCTAAAACTACTATCCAACTGAAGTATGTAATAGCAATTACTCAAAGAACAGATAAAAGTAAAAATAAGGACAAATTACACTTAAACCCCCTAAGTTTTAGCAAAATTTGACCTGAAGTTCTTCCTTTTTTTGGCCACACGCATATCTTCCGTAATTAATAGAACAACATAACACCACATACACTTCCCGCTAAAACAGACCTCCCTAACTTCATATGCAGTTGTATAGATCGAGGGAGATCAAAGTAATGTCAAAAAAGAGAGCGGCAACCAGTGTAATTTCATTAAACCTCAGAAGAAGTGGTGTAATTTGCCCTAAAAATAAATAACTGGATAACAGACATAGACACACAGATCAGAAACCCAGAACTGCAAGAATGTAGATTTAGACAGGTTAAAACAAAGACATACCATGCTAACAAGCACGTAAACCAAGCAATACATCGAAGTCAGACTAAGAAAGCAGCTCCACATTATAAGCAGAAGCATCACTGGACCAAACCTAATGAAGGACTGAAAGCCCCTCAGAGCAGAGTCCTTCCAGAAAATCACTGACAGCCTCAGTAAGCTCCCCAATCTGGAGCAGCCCCTGCACACCATAGGCCAATACCGTTCAACGAACACAGCAGTCCTATCTCTGCACCATGTGACTGTGGTTTGAGCGCGCCAGCCGGCGTCCTTCTGTGACCGAAACCATTGCCAACACTGCTTGAACAACCCTATGTCCTCCATCACCAAGTCCTCCTCAAATTCCCCAGAATCTTGGTGAAACCTCACTCCTATGACTACAAATGGAACCTCATATCATCATTCTTAACAAAATAACAAATGGCTAAGGCTTTCGCTAATGCTATTGATTCCCATCACCATCGATCCAATGCCCCATATATCCAAACCATTGTGACCCTATATCATCAATGCCATCCATAAACAAACCACCACCCTAATCTACCAAAATTCACTAAATAAATGAAATAAATAAGGCCTGCTACTCCAACTCCCTACATAAATCCACCAAATTCACGGGTTTCACAAGTCCAATGGCTTCTCATCATAAAAGGGAAAGAAGGATAAAAAACACAAAACCCCCACTATTGATAAGACCAAAAGAGAACATTGTGAGAGTCCATGAGAGCACTAAATACAATCACGTTCAAAAGGGGGAGGGTAAATTGCTTCCAAAATAAGCTTCCAAAAAGCAACCACTGTTCACAGAAGCCCCACAAAAAACATAAAAACACACAAAGTAATAAGAAGATAAAAACCCTCTCTTTTTGACAAACAAAATGCGACGACCACCCCTTTTCTCTTTTCCACGGCCCCACGTCAACTCACTCCAGCCTCGACGACCCTTTAGCGGGTTCAAGACCTAGCACTGCAGAATGGGGGCGAAAAACACCGAAAGGAACGAACTTGAAGGTGACCCAGTAACCGTGGAAACCCTAAAACAAAAGGGTATGAGCCATTTGAGGAGAAGATCAAAGTTGAGACTCTGAAGCACCGACGGAGAATGAGGAAAAGGGAAGAAGAAGGGGTTATTTGATTTTATTTTTTTTTTTTGCAGAGGAGGAGGGAGAAAACCTTGGCTTTTCTTTCTCTTTTTGATTTATTGTTTAATGAGTAACTTTTATTCCTCGCAGGGATTGCTTGTGAAAAAGAGAGTGAGTCTGTAAAAAGTTTCAAAAAGTTTCGTAAAGGGTGGAAGGAGGAGTGAGAGAATTGTTTTGTTGCAAAGAAGGAGAGAAGAGAGAGACAGAAAAAATTTGACATCATTTTTAAATATTATTTACTTATTTTTGTCTAAATATATTAATTGGTTCGCTTTGTGGATTAGGGCTGGAGAGGTGTGTAATGATGAGGGAGTGGGGTCCATCACACAACAATTGAGTTTTGTCATTCTGTAGATTTCATTCTTAAAACCTTTTCTTCAATTAAAAAAATTAAGAAAATTAATTGATATTTTTTTGGTACAATACGTTAGCTTTTTGTTACAGAAAACTACTAATTGATTTAAAGTATTAAATTGTCAATAATGTGTATATAACTTTAAAATTATTAAAATTTCACTTTATTAGTTCTGTTACTTAATTAGTTAATATATTTGTAATCAAAATATTTTAAAAACAGTAATTAATGTAGTATATAATTTGAAAGTAATCCTGTAAAAAATTAAGGTAAGTTTTCCAAAAAAAAATCACATAATAAAAATTAGAGGTATTAATGTTAAATCACATGTAAATTAGGAGGAGTACTATTTATTGATTCACAGATGGTTTGGTTTTAGAAAAGAAAACAAAAAGATGATTTAAGTATTTTTTTTTAAATGTAGCTAATTTGAAGGCAATTCAAATTGGATCATGAAGTTTAGATTTTATTTAGAAGTATGAGTTATTCTTATTTTTATAAAATTTTACTATTCCACCAAAATATTTTAATTCATACAAATTTATAATAAATAAAATAAAATTATAAATGAAAGGAGAGATTTTAGCAAAAAAATTATAAACATACACTTGTTTTCTTTTTCTATATCATTCTTTTCTCATTTATTCTTATTTTTATATCATACCCCTTATATATCATATTTATCATTTTCTTTTTTCTACTAATTTGTCTAATATTCCTACTTCAACCCACCGTATTTTGGAATAGATGTTTATCATAACAGAACTTCATTAAGCAACCAAAGTACGTACTATAGTTGTAATCTAAAAAAAAAAAAAAGACACTACAAATATGGTGAGGAAAAACATGTTTTTACCATATAGATCAAATTATTCCTCACATGCTTACTATGCCCGTAGATGCTTGTTTGTTGTGTAGTGTGGGGATTGAAGAGCATAACAACTACTACGTCAACTATGAAATTACTAGTGGCAGTTTGGAAATTGCAGAGCCACTAGAATTTGCATTACAAATCTGTTAAATTGGTGATTCTCGTGACAATATTTGCAGTTAGTGTTAGCATCGCTTGTAGCCAATGCACTCATTGTAACAAATCACTGGACACTAGTAGTCGATGGTGTCCATGGTGTCGCTGTAGTGGAGTTAGTTTTGTTGGTTGAAGCCTTAGGTGTTGAAAGAATTTGGTTATGTTTAAAAAATAATAGTTTAAAACTTGTTGGTTGAAGCCTTAGGTGTCTTTTAAGGTACTGACATTTAAATCAAACTCATAACTACATATTTAAATAATAAAGTTATCTATCATCGATGTTACAAGTTTAAAACTTGACTTTTGTTTGAATTAAATATAACTAAACTTGTGTTTCTAAAGATGAAATTATAAAAATATTAGAATAATGAAGAAAAACTACTCTTTAAATAAACTATGATAAAAATGAAGAAAAACATGATAAAGTGTTATGAAGAGGTAACCATGTGAGTTAAAGATCATGTGTTATATATATAATGTTTTATCCTAAATAATCTTATTTATTTTGTAAATATAATAAAGTCTAAGTTTAATAAGACTTATTTGAAGATAAGTCATGACTTTTTAAAAGTTTTGAAAAGTCCATTATTTTTTGGGTTAAATAGCACATGTGTTCCTAATCTATTTGGTCAGAAATTAATGGTATTTGTGATACAGGTGGTTATTATTGATTTAAGAAATTTTACATATGGTAAAATTGAATACAAATTTTTTTGTTAGATCAATTATTATCACAAATATAACGCAATATGATCTTACACATTGCGTTAATTCTTTGAACTTTGAAAAGTCTATTTAAATGTTTATTATGTAACAAGGCCTTTTAAAAGCGTTATTCAATTGATTTTTAAATAAGCTAATGATATTTTAAATAGATAGATAAGACAAATTGCATTCATACTATCTACAGCTCAAAGTATTATAGATTAATACTGTGATAATAATAATAAATAATAGTAATAAAAATATTTTGTTTGTATTTAATTAAAAAAAAGACTAAGTTTAAGACTTTTTTAATAACTTTTTAACTAAATAGACAATATAAATCACATTCACACCCCTTGAACTCAAGTAATATTGCATCTAATATCTTTTTTTTTTTCTTTTACTTTGCATAGACCTGCTTAACTAATAAATTAGGCAAAATCTGTGTTATAAATTAGGAGAAGTTTGTGTAAATAGAAGGAATACATAGTGTTGTATGTTGTTATATAAATTAAAGGGATTTATGTAAGGTAAAGGTATATCAAGCATAATTCAATAAGTTTAAGGTGTGTCAATGTAATTTCTCCTTTAAAAAAGTATTAGCCTAACTTAATTATTTTGTTAATAACTTTAACTTGATCTAGGCTTAATGTCGGTAAAGCATAGACCCCTCATAAGCCGCAAAGACCAATTCGATTCCTAATGGCTTTTTTTTATAAAAAAAAAAAAAAGCTACTCATAATATATAGTAGTATCAATTATTGTCCAAAATTTGGTTGTGATTAAGTATATAGAAAATATTTTATCGAAAAAAGAAAAAATCCATTTCGATAATCTCTAAATTTTGAAAGAAAAAGAAAATCTTCAACTATTGATTATGAGATGTCCGTATAAAAGAAATGACTATATAATTATACATTTACATGTGTAATCAAGTTAAACATATGCCATTTTTAAATTATTTTAAGTTACACAGACAACTCACTTCATTACCTACTGTAAAGCCTAAATTAAAAATGGTCATTTCTAAGGTTTGATCAATAGCTGAGTTTACTGACTTAAGAAAAGAAACAAATTATGAATAATATGAAAATATGTTAGCTGAGATACCCACTAACTATTAGCACGCAAAATGGTCATTTCTATGTTTTGATCATATTTGACCATTAGGAGAGAGAAAGGGAACATGGTAGCTGAGGTTAACTATTGGGTAAGTAAGGACAGAGACAAATGATGAGCAACATGGAAATATGTTAGGTGAGGGTATCCACTAACTATTGGCAAGTAAGGAAATAAATAAATGATAAGTAATATGGTAAAAAAGATATGAACATTTAAACTACAAAAAGGAATAATTCTGCCTATGATGCCTTGAGTCAAATTCCTTTAACTCACTACAACACACTTCTAATTTTTAATTAGTGCAAATTTTATGTAAACAGAGTAAAAGTTTTCAACTCACATTTACGATAATCTTAAGATCCAAGAAATTAAATCAAATAAGAATTACATCTAAGGGTCTATTAAAAAAAAGTCTCCTCAAACTAACTAAATATATGTTTGAAACTAATTTCAACGAAGTTAAACATGATTTATACACAATTAAGTGCATGCCTAATTTGGTTGTGAAATCATGGTGAGTTGAGTCAAATTTGGTTTGTATAGCGGTGTAACCAATAATCATTGGGTATAGATCCAAATATCTCAGTTAGTACCGAGGGTGCTATACCAGAAAATTGAAAACATCTTGATCGATGCCGAAAACATTTTGGGAGGTTGAGAACATCTCGGTCCGTAAGAATGTTCCTGATCCATTTAAAGACAAGACATTAAGATGATCTATTCATCTTATTGGTATAATTACCAAATAAAATTATATTAACAAAGGTAGCAATTACAGGGATAAGGTTCATGGATCCCTTGGTTCCCAATAAGGTTTGTACAAAAAGAGTTACATTTGCAAGATAAAGAAAAACACTGTTGATTCTCATAAAATTCACAATTTTGATTGTAGTATTTATGTTATATTTTGTGAATTTTATAAGAATTAAAAGCATTTATTTTTAATTTGATGATATATATCAAAATATTTTATTAAAATAAAAAATAAATCTACATAAAAAAATTACATATGAACATTTCATTAAAAAAATACATGCATATTAAAACCATTTTATTAATTACACATCTAAAAGTAATTTTCTTTGAGTATCCTAACAATAATTTTTTAAAAAAAAAGACTTAAATAATATATATTATCTAAACAAAAATCATATTATTTTAAAATCACTTTTTATATACAAATTCACATTGATCCCAAATTAATTCTATCAACACACGTTTAAACACACAGAATCCATCAATCCACATCGTGGTCCAGATTCTTCGAGTCTCGTGTGATCCTTTTCCTTTGAATAAAAAGAAGTGTAATAATATTCTATTTGATCCTTTCCATTCCATTGAATAAATAAAAAAGAAGTATAATTGTATAATAATATTCTATTTGAAGATCTTGTCTCGATTAAGTACGGTTCTAATTCAACATCTACGTTATATATCCCACCTAATATGAATACTTGTAATGGATATATATTTTTTACAGGACTTGTAATGAATATTTAATATATTGTAATAAAGTATTGTATAAAATAGTTAATCCTATATAAAACTATACACAACAATATATATATATATATATATATTTAAAATTAACAATCACTTATATAATCTAAGAATTGTATTATTACAAGTTTAATTAAGTTCATATAATTTAATTTTCAAATAGTCCCTCGCAGGCAATAACGTGCAATGATAATTGTATAGGTATATTATCTCTCTATATATTAACAATTGAGTTTGTCTTCATGTTGATATAGATGTAGTTCACATTTGGAATCTTGGTACCATGTCAATCGCTATCAGTTATCACTTTGCAAAGCAACTTTCATTTCATCAACTATTGAGAGTGCCGTGACACATCTCAATTTATAAGCACCCCAAAGTACATAAATTCTCAAGTGGTCTAGAAACATAGGCTGCATTAATTATTTGTTCCATAAACAAAATTTCCTTGATGTTCCCCAATCATATAGAGTAGTTTTGATCAAGAATTTCGAAAAATTAATTCAATGGGTTTTACTTCTCTATACGGTTGACACCACCAAAATTAAAGACACTGATTGTAACCACTTCATCCTAGAATAGGTGGAGGAATTTATTCTCTTAGTGTGTGTCAGTGTCCTCAACTTGAAACATAAGAAAATAGTCCTCGTCACCCACGTGATCTTAAAGAAAAGATTTCTCATCCCCCTATACAATAACCTTTTTTTTTTACTTGAGGTTTTGGCTAAACAGTTGCATTCAATAAAATGAAAACCAAACTAGGAAGCACCATTAGTTTTGTCTATTCTCTTTTATACTTCATATATAATACAAGAGTAGTGTTCAATGCACAAACTTTATATTTAAATATTCTAACGTAGATTCATTTGAATCCTTCAACAAAAAGGTATAATACCATCCGAGTTTTATCCAATAGTTTGCACCGACTTTATTCTTACATATTCTAATGTAGACTTTATGAGGGTTTGCTTGTACAAGTATAATTATCCATAATAAAATAAGAGTTAATTTAATTACATTGTAAATATAATTCTCTTTCAATATTAAATAATTAAATATTATCTTAGATATAAGTTTTAAAGTAATTATTCTAAAAATTAACAACTTTCAATTATATGAAAATCTATGTTTAGATATCAACAGTGCATGCCATTAAATTCATAAAATAAAACAGAGAACAAGAAATAGAAGCAATAGCTATTGAGGGAAGTGAGATGGTGGTAGCTGGCATTCCATCTTTGATTTCATTACAACTTACAAGCCTTGAAGACCCGAATTAGGAGGCACATGCTTAACAAAGTTGAGTTATTTAAAAAAAGTCACAGCACATTGTTTAACATTGATTTCCATAGAACCACATATTGTTTAACATTGATTTCCATCGAACCAATATTAACTAGACATGTTAAATGCATATTTTTTTAGTAATGTCTTATGTTTGTATCTAAAAAAAGGTTGTTATAACGGGAGATCTCAGTATATGACTTCTTACCCTAGTGGTTAGGTTATTTATTATGTACAATGGTGACCTTAAAACTTTACCAAACAATTATCCAAATCAAATGGTGATATTTAAGGACTATTTGATTCGAGAAAATATTTTCTGATTACTCTCTCTTCCTCTATCATTTTCTTTTTGTCTTTCTAAATCTTCCTCCTAAATGGATGGACAAATAGTTTAAGTTATGCATTCAGTTCAGAATAGAATCGTTGTTACTTGTGTTTGGCTTTTGCTATAATGGTCTATGGTCTAAAAGGATTTCATTTTGGATTTTTCAACTCAATTTTATTTGCAATTGTTCATGACCAGACCATAGTTGTAATTCAAGGTAGGCATGATCAGCATAATTTTTTTTGATGAGTTTCTACTTAATTTAATGTTTTTAGGGGATAAGTACTTGTAAATCTCATGTTGAAGTTGACAATGGTAATAAGATCCCAACTGTTAAATTCTCCAACTACTGTCCCCTGAAGCATCCTTTGAGCTTCTTCCACCCCTTGTAATCAAGGACGAGTCACCCCAAGATCACTTTCCTAGCGAGTTCACCTCTAGTTATCTCTGATTGTTGATAAGGGTTTTGACATTTGACTACATGGCTTTTCATGATGTGATGTTGTTAGTTAGAGGACAAACCCCATATTGTTAGTTAAATAGTTGGTGACTCGTGCCTTGCGTGGGTGAAATTTAATACTAATAATATATAAATATAAATAATTTTCTATAATATGAAATATATCTCCTTTCATATTTTATTTAGACCTTTTTTTTTCTCTTGGCATTAAGAATGTAGCAGAATTTAGATTCATATAGATGCATTTTCATTAAACATGAAACTTTTTTGTTTGTTTTATGAGGCACTTCATCATGGCTCTTTTTAATAATTTTGAGGATGACAAATACCTATATATTTTTTCTAGTAGTGATTCTGTGTCATTTACAAAATCATGCATATGTTAGTACAAAAGCTTGGGCACAATTAATTTATTTTATTTTGTTTGTAATATCCAAATTTGATCAGCCATATCATCCACTATATAATATAACAACAACATTAATCTAGTTAGATGATTTGCATTGTAATAATCAGTAGGAGAATTGCACAACAAATAGACATTACAATATTATTATTATTATTTTTATAGAGAAAAAAAATTACTATTCAAAATCAACCCTGCGCATAAGATATGACGGTGATGATAAAGAAAGTAAACAGGATGCAGGAATATGCAACCCTGCAATTACAGGAATATGCAACCTTCACTTGTAATGATGTTGCTTTCATTGAGATAAATATCCAGACGAGTTAATGCACCAATCTGAAAATAAAATATTGGATTCACCATTTTAACTCTAAACCATAACCAAGAGAAGGACTTAATGGAATCCATCAACTGTATGCTGTCAAAAGTTCCCTGCTGAAATATAATGTTGTTTCTCTGTTGCTAAATCGACCAAACAACCACATGCGAAAGTAACATCCTTAATCTCTTCAATTTCTTGCCCCTCACCAACCCTTTATGTTGGAGGTAGTGTGTTGCACTTGTGTATGCGTATTGGCTTGTTGTGTTAGAAACTAAGTGGACTAACACTCGTTGTTCCTTGGAAAAGATTATTATATCCTTAACACTTATTTTCATTAATTTTTTTGCAAAAGATTACACCCAAACATTTAATGTTTATTTTCTATTAGTAAGCAACACTTTTTTTTCCTATGTATTTGATTTTTATATTTTTAGTCAAACTTGATTTTAGTCCTTATACTTTTAAACAATCAATTTGGTTTTTATGCTTTAAAATATAAGTGAATTTAGTTCATGTGTATTAACAATCGAGAGATCACATATAGACTAAATCTACCTGTTTTTTTAAATATAAAGACTAAATTCACTTATTTTTTTAAGTATATGGATCAAATTGATCAATTAGAAACTATAGGATTAAAATCAAATTTGTCTCAAAGTGGTGAACCAAAAATATATTTTATCTTTTTTCCCCGCATAAATGAATCAACTTTTAACATATTTGTTTCCGGTGAAATAAATGAATGAATTTTAGCAGGATGAGAATGGGCACTGATTAAAACTTACTGAGATTGTCACCAACGAAGAATTTCTTGGTGCTATCCCAGTCTGTATAAAAGCTGTCACCAATCGTGTAATTTGTTGCTTCAGTCACACCGATTATGAAAATCATTGCAAAAATGGAAGTCCCTATCAAATTGAAACCCATTTAATTCTTTGTGTTCTGCAGGATAAGATGTTGTGTGCTATGATTATGAGATTGTTTTGTGGTGGTGGCCGATTTATAATATATAGGCCAGGGAGCACTGTTCACTGAAATAGTTAGAATATTCAAATGAGGTGTTTCTTTGGACCAAGTTTGTGTATGCGAATTGGCTTGTTGTGTTAGAAACTTAGAATTGTTCCCACAATAATTTTGATAGATTACCTGTTTGTACACAGAACAGAGGCACTCTTTGACAGTCATACATGTCTTTTTCAAATTTATGGTTATTTGTTTTATTGTAAGAAAATTTGAAGTTGTACATTAATTGTGATAATGTTTGCCAGCATCAAGCTTGAATCCCTGCTGCATTGCCTATTAATTAAAACAAATACTCCCTCCATCCTATTATATAATTGTTGTGAAAGAAAAAAAATATCTCATAATAATTATTATTTTAGTTTTTCAATATAACTTGAATTAATTTTTTCATTTATATTCCTTATAATATTAATATAAATAATAAAATATATAAATGAATTAATGATAATATAAAGTTAATTTATAATTTTTTTTTATATTTTTATCTGTGTAAAATGATTTAGAACGATTATTATTTTAGGATCGAAAAAAATAAAACTCATGTGTTAGCTAGAGTCATAAAAATAGTCTCATAAAAGGAGTGAGGGTGCAAGGGACTCCCTCTTTCTCAACTTCTAAAAAATTCATCAGAACTATTTCGTTCCATACTATTTTTCAAACGGACTTGGAGTTAAAAGAAAAAAATAAATTGCATATAATCCATACAGTTAAGATTCTCACCATCATTTTAATATATTTTTTTAATATAGGATCACTTTTTTTCTTTTTTTTTTCCAATTTTTTCAAATATTCCTTTTAGTATCTTCCTGAATCCATCCTGCATAAAAATAATCATATAATTAAAGCTCTTATTATTATTATTATTATTATTATTATTATTATTATTATTATTATTATT
>CM023955.1:34596791-34622474 GCA_013407115.1 Glycine latifolia
TATTTTTTTATTTTGACTTAAGGAGTGTTTAAAAAGAATGAGAGAGTGAGGAGAATTGCTAGCATTCTCCGCATCTGGTTCTCCATTTGTAGAGTGAGGGAGGGAGTGTTAGACTATAGATAAGATCACAATAAATGTGATTTGATCATTTTTAATTTCATTTTCATAGTTAATTTGATACTTATGAGTTATGACTTATGCATTGCATTGTATTAGAAGCTCGGTGGAAATTCCCTCGCATGCACGTGTGCTATTAGGCACTATGTGTCAACGTTAAAATATCTTGCAACACTTATCTCATTATTTCATGGCCTAAAATAATATGTTTTAAGTTTTTGATATATATATTAATAAATTTTATATTTGTATTTTTTGATAAATTTTCTCAAATGTTTTATAACTAATTTTGTGTTATAAGTCAAAATTCATCAATTTATTAGAAATTACAAAAAATATCAAGAATCAAAAATAAAATTATTATTTTATTAGAGACTCAATGTAATAAAAAAATTATCAAAAAATAAATACAAAATTAAAATATTTATTAGCAATTAAAATTATATTTTAATCTATCTTTTATTTTACTTTATGTACTTTTAGTTTTAGCGGGTTAGGACTGCTATGTTCTTCTCCGTTTTTGCTAAATACCACTCTTTTTTAAAAATTAAATTACTTAAATATTTTTTTCTTTTTAAACCTTATCCCCCCCCCCCCCCCCCCTACTCCCTATTTCATATCTACAACACTTCCCCCCTTTTCTTTCATCACACTCCTTCCTATCTTTCACTCTCTTCATTCTCCTTCGATCTCTTGTTTGAGTCTCCTTTTATTCTTCTCTTGCTTTTTCTCTTGTCTAGCATTAGATTTTTTTCATTCTTCAAATTCTAATACAGCATCATTAATATATCTCATTTTATGTATGTTGTTATGTATGGCTAAATCTCAAATTCGTCTATATTGTTGGAGTGGAGCGTCTCTTAAAGTAGTCCAAATTGAAGGACCAATATAAATTATATCTTTTCTCTACTTTAATTGCTTCATTATTGTACAACTTTTCCTTTATATAGGATTTAATGATCCTTGTGTTTTTCTTGAATCTTTTTTAATGTATTTTTTTCATATTCCAGAGAGTATTTCTAAAACAAAACAATATTCCAAAATGTATTTTTTGAAATAAAAAAAACTGTATTTCAATAAGTATTCTTTAAACTGCTAAAAATAAAAAATTATTTTGGAAAGTACTTTTCAAAATATTAAAATAAACTATTGTTCTTGAAAGTGCATTCAGAATCCCGAATAAAGGTTATGCATCAACATTATGAGTATGAAGAGTATATGATAATGAACATTAGAAAAAAAAAGTAGGAGTATACTTAGCAACAAAAGGAATTAAATATAGCAAAAGTATGTTGTGTCTACTTTCTACGTCCAGCCCACAAAAATAGCCCAAAGTTTAATCTTATAAACTTATTTTCTATTTCTTATATTAGTTTTATGTTATTTTATTAAAATAATTATGATATTCATCTAAATTAATTAATTTTATTATTCTAATATTAAAATTATAAATTTCATTCTATCCAATATTATTTTAAATTATCATTTTTGTATTTGTTTTTGTTAATAATAATTTGACTTAGTTTCATAAAAATTAATCAAAAATCTCTTTTCTGAGATTTTTATACTTTCATATTCAACTATCAGTCATAATTTTAACATTTTGACTAGTTTCATGTTAATATTGAGAAAATAGAAAAACATATAATTTACTTAAGCAAATATTAGAAGAAACTATGGGTGTTACATAAAGAATTAGAAGAAACTTAAAGAGTGTTACCAAAAGAGATTTACAATACATAAATGTTTGTTAAAGAATAAGTTTTTTTTATGTATGATAATTATGATTGTTGACAATTATGAATTTTGGGAATGAGTACAAATTCATTTAGTTGATCGATAAGTTTTTTAGGAATGAAAGAATTAAGTAATATTTTTACCGGTTATTTTAATTATTTATTTTATTAATAAGAGTAATATAATATTCTTACTATAGTAAAAGAAAATTAAACGCCAGAAAATAAGATCTATATATGAAATTTTTTGTGAGAAATTTGTTAAAAAAATATTCTTGAGAAATATTTGGAATCTTATTTTTGAAAAAAACGGATACCAAATACGAAAAATGAAGATTCTCAACCCCAAGATTATAAAGAAAGTCAAAACTTCTTCCCTACCAAACAAATACTAAACATGAGAAATTAAGGCACCTACCAAACTAATACCAAACATGAGAAAGTGAGGTTTTGGAGTTCACTTGGAGCGCAGTACTGAACCATGGGAAAAATCAGTTTGGATGGTACATTGTGGCTTAGATAGCGAACTTTAATAACACGAATATCATATATCTCTAATACTAAGACTTGGAGGGGATAAAAATATGATGCTTTAGTAATTATTCTTCTTCAGGAAATATAAGGGTCTTTTGTTGTTGTAGGCCTCTCAATGCCGAAGAGATAGCAATAGGAGCAATAATGGTATTAGATTTTGAATCTGCGAAAGATGTAAATTAAGTCCCTTATTTGGTCCTAAAAAGACTTGCGAGTTCGATGCTGTATTTGGTACCCAAGCTGAACAAGGTAACTATGCATTAATGGCAGCATCAATTCTTTAGATGGTTCAGAATGGAACATAATGCTAATTTTGATAGATTTGTATTGTTTTCTTTTATAACTGATATTGTTGAAGACACAACACCATTTGCATCCTCAGTTCTAAAAGGGTACAATGTATGCATTTTTGCATATGGACAGGCCAGTACAGGAAAAAATTTCACAATGGAGGATAGAAGAGACTTATGTTAATTTCATTTTCAGGACTCTTGAAAAAACGTTCGACATAATCAAGGAGAGACAAAAACTTTATCGTTATGATATCTCTGCAACTGTCTAAGAAGTGTACAATGAGCAAATAAGAGATTCGCGGGTTGCAGGAAATCATTCAGGAACAACTGCAAAAAAGGGAGTCTAAAAACCAATTGGATGTTTTCAACCTAACAGAAATTTCCAATTACACAATAACAAGGAAATAAAGTGAAACTATACTTTAGCTTATTTTATAAGTTTTTCAAAATAGTAACTGATATTGTTCAATAAAATACGGTTAATTGTAGACTTGAAGTAAGACAAGTTCGCGAAGCAAGGCATCACATTCCAGGGTTGTCTAAGCCACATGTGAACAATATGACTGAAGTTTTGGAAGTCCTACAATCTGGTAGCAATGCAATGGATGTTAGCTTAACCAATTCCAATGAGATTGCACTGGTCAACTTCAACTTTTTTTTTTTTTTAATTATAATCGTGACACAACGGTAAATTTGTACATCGGTAACTTGTTGGTCATGGGTTCGAATCCAGAAAGAGTCTCTTTACATATGCAAGGATAAGACTACATATAATATCTCTCTCTCTTACCTTCGCATAGCGAGGAGCTTCTGGATAATGAAATACGTAATTTTTTATTTTCTTTTAGATTCCTAAACCATATTTGAATAGGGTGGTTAGAGAAACGCTGCTTATGATGGGTTGTTCTTTCTTTTTACAGCAGTCACGGTGATGTGGTTAAAGGAGAGAATTTGTTAAACGGTGAACGCATGAGAAGCATGCTAAAAACCAATTCCCAAGTTTCCACGGGATGATGAAAAAACCGTTGGTAACACACCACACATTCTTCTTGTAGTGATCCTAGGATACCAATCATATCATGCACTCTTGAGTAATATGCAAATGTATAATGAGATAGACTAAATAGCAGAAAAAACCTGAATCGATTGAGGTGGAGCTTCAATGTATGAAGTGGTTGACCACTAAGACGTTTCTTGGATAAATCTGTCTCAGTCTATAAAAGTTCACAAGATGTATTGAACACAGATGAACACAACTAGGACAATACTCAGCGATGGCTAGTATTGATGCATCGGTCAATTTTCTGCAAGTTAAGAATTATACATCAAGAAGCTAAAGTGAAAAAATAATACTTTGATAAAAAGTCTTGGTTCATACTTCATATACAATGTTTTAAACAACTTCTTTCATGTTGTACCCACAGGAAACGATGCAATCCGACTAATCCCTGATGAAATTATCAAGGACAGATCCAACACCAGCCAATGACAGTTCTTTTTAAATGCGGAAGTCTTTTCAGTGTTGGTAAGATTAGTATCAATAGATAATCATTGATAAAGATATAACTTATTCGAAGATGAACCTCATAAATGTCATAAATACTTCATTGTGAGAAGCATCTTTAAGCAATTATGTTATTTTCTCTTATTTAGAACAATGTTTGGTTAAATTAGTTGTAATTTGATAAGTACTTCGTTTTTCAATTTTATTAATCTCTTTTATAGCTTGCACTTAATAAATTGATGGAACTTTTTGTAGAAATGGAGATTCGATAGAAAGAAAAAAATTGGAGCAAGGAACTTTGAAGTTTGAAGAAGGAACCTCGAAGCAAGATTCGCTTAAATGCATTTACTCACATGAATTGGCCATTTTGGAGAATTTGAAATCTTGGGGGATCCACTTGAGAAATTTTTATTCACTTAAGTGAATTGTGACTAAAATGCTAGGATATTTTGGCTTGTATATAAAGGATTTACCCCGTCATTGTGAAGATATTGGCTTCGTGAATACATTGTTTTGTCAAGAAAATAATCTCCCATTGCTCCTTTCACTCATATTTTTCTTCCATTATTGTATTTTGGATGCTATGCATGGCAAGGAGTAGCTGAATTTCATCATCTTGTTCTTCAATATTAGTGTTTTACTTCTGTGTTTAATGCTTGTTATGGTTTAAGGTTGTTTTTATAATAAGATTGTCATTAAAAAATATTCTCTTCATCTAGAACTGAATTAAAACTGCAAAAATAATGAGTATTTGGTAGAGGAGAAATTCCATGTGAAACTATGAAGTTGTGCTCTTTTGAGGAGTTCGGGTCAAATTATGAAATCGAGATTGCTAGTTGAATCAAAGTTAGGTTGTGTTTGGCTTGATAGATGAAAATAATATAGAAAAGATGAAAATAATATTTGAGTATTTGGTGGAGGAGAAATACAATAGAAATAAGTTTTAAAATAATGAAATTCACTTGTATTATTTTTTACTTTTGAGAAGTTGAGTTGTTTGGTTAAAGAGAATTGGTGTTGAATGTGATCCACGGAGATGCAAACACACCCTAAATCTGAACTCCTTGTTCAAGACAAATCAAATGACATCGTGTGAAAAATAAAAAATAAAAAGTGTCTATAATCTGAAAGTTCATATGGACTTACAAAGGGCTTTTTTTTTGTGACGGTTTTTGATTTTGAGAAAGACAAATAATGAGACAAACAGAATACATAAGAAAATTAAAAGATCTTCAAATTTATCATCGAACACAAGCCCCGTTTATATTTACAGAACAGCACATAGCAACTTCCTAGTCATGGAGGACTACATCCAGGAAAAAAATCACTCGAAAAGTATCTAAAAGATTGCAAAAATTACATGAGATACATGCCTAAACAAATCAAAACATTTTTTTTTAGTAAAGGACAAATCTCTCTCGATCAATGTTTACATGCTTTCATCATATATTGCTGCAAAGGTAGTAGTTGTGGCAAATGACATGGTACTATCATGGTTGTCTGAAGAAGAGGTTGTATACATAGATGAATTCTTCATATCAATACTACTTTCTTCTTTCCTTCTAACTTTGAGGTCCATAAAATCAGAAATTAAGGCAGGTTTTGTTATCTTACTGTCATCAACATCCATTTTTCCAGTGAGCATCTTGACCACAGAAGACATGGATGGCCGGAGCTTCGGGGATTCTTGAGTGCAAAGAAGGCCAATCTTCAGAAACCTACAAGCCTGCTCAGCATCGAATTCCCCGTTTAGTGATATATCCACCAGTCCAACCAATTCCTTTCGCTCATAAAGGTCCCATGACTGCAAGAACAGAAGCTAATTAAGAGAAGGTCCATAAATCTCATATAATCCTTTAGAATATGATCACACTTGTGCAATGAAATTACAGCCTAGAAAAAAAAAAAGTGAAGTTAGCAATTCCTGTTTATGATAAGACTTTCTTCTAGAGAGAGGGACAACAGACATAGTCCTTCAACATTCTGATAAAAATTGGATCAAAACACACACTGTCATGGTAAATCTCTTCTGCAGATACTGATAACAATCTGAAATCAGTACCTGTGTGGAGGATTCACAACCATATTCAAAGAACTGAATCAGAAAATAGATAGCACAGCACAGAATTTGAGAGACCCTTCGCCCTCCCTCACTCTTAACTATTTTTTCTCTTACCCCTCTATCTTCTCCCCTCTCCTTTCTATATCCATACCAGTCAAATTTTCCCAACCAGTTCCCTTGATTGCTTCTCTTACAATCTATTATATCATCATGCCCTCCCATAGCCCTGGATTCTCTGCGCTCCTACCTAATATGCACCTTAGTAATAGGTGGCTTCCTAATATATTCCTATAAGAATCTTATAGGGAGTTAAAACCAAATAGGGAGTTAAACTTTTACATGTAGATGAGCACATATAGGTCCATTAAACATTTGGGACTTCAGGTAAGTAATTACTAAATGAATATGGTGAATTCATGTTTAGTTAGAATAAATGAAGATTGAATAAGCAAAACTGGCTGTAAGAATTGATGCTAGTAAAAGATATGCCAATAGAATGGAGAATATGAGACATGCATACCCTCTCTAGAAGAAATTGTTCTTCTATTGGTAATCGTGAGTTTGTGTTACATCTTCCACTGATTATTTCCGCAAGGAGGACGCCAAAGCTGTAAATGTCTGCTTTCCTTGTTAGCTTCCCCCCTATCGCATACTCTGGTGCCAAATAACCTCTGAAAAAAAACCATGCATTGATGCATCAGCAAATTTCTGATTAAAACAGGTGATTAAAAACTGTTACATGATTATGAAAACAGAAAAAGAGAAGCATTCCTCTCTCCCAAGTTAGAAGGGAAAAATATAGAGTAAATAGTCATATATAATATCATAATAGGCCAAAGCAAATATGAAGTTTTTGTTAACATTCATTAATAGTTGGTAGCACTGTCAAAGATCTCAGGGATTTTGTTTAAACAGATGAAGTTGGAACCAGTCAGATTATGTGTACATTGCAGTTTTTGAACTAAATATTAGTGCACAGGACTGACTCAATCTTGTGTCACCACTAAAACAGTATAGTATACAGGATGTGATCAGTCTTGTCAACTGTATTCTAATTTTCCTGTATAATAGAAACTAATTTTGACCAATCAGAACATACTCCAGAAGTGTTAACATCGATGTGCAAGTCAAAGATCTTACATTGAGGGGGGAGGGTTCAAGTCTTAAAATTTGGAATTGTGAAGTTTGCTTTACAGTTTCAAGGGGAAAAACAAAACAAAATAAAAATTTACCAACTTCTTCAGTGATTGTAATTTACAATACTTACATTGTTCCTGCTACACGTGTGCTGACATGAGTCATGTTTGCTGGGATAAGCTTTGCAAGACCAAAATCTGAAATCTTGGGGGTTAAATCTTTGTCAAGGAGGATATTGCTTGCTTTTATATCCCTATGAACAATATGAGGCCTCACTTCTTCATGAAGATAGGCAAGCCCACGTGCAACCCCAATGCATATTTTACATCGAGTTTGCCAATCAAAGTAGAGACTACCGTGACCTCCACCTATAAATAAAGAGAAAAAAAATTGATTGAAATAGAATGAGACAACTTTCCATGTTTCATGCTAAGCATCAACAGAAAATAGACAGTTACCTAAACCAAAAGACGAAGAAAAAAAGAAGCAGCATTTACCTAGAAGAGTTTGTGATAGGCTGTTGTTCTCAAGGTAATTGTAGACTAATATTCTATTATTTTTTTCCACACAGCAACCATATAACTTGACCAAATTTTGATGCTCTATCTCGGAGATCACATTAATCTCTGTCAAGAACTCCTTTACCCCTTGTCTTGATTCAGCTGAAAGAACTTTTATTGCAGCAACTTTTCCATCTTTAAGCCGTCCCTGATCATGCACCATAATAAGTTAAGATTTCATTATCAACTTTGTCATCCATAAGAAGGAGGAGGAAAAGACATTGATCAGACCAATTGCCGTGATGATGCATGCACCTTGGTCTAGTTTACCTTGTAGACAGAACCAAAACCACCCTCTCCAATTTTATTGGCTGGACTAAAATTTTCAGTGGCATTTCTTAGTTGATTGTAGGAGTAGAGTTTAACATTATGAATGCCTGAAATATTTATTCAAAATAAACTCAATTAAAGTCTACGTATCTAACATTCAATTCAGAACCTGATATTCAATTGAAATCTAATATAGTAAGTAGACTTTTTTTATCAATGTATCATATAACAGATATCTCAATTCGAGAACACAATCACATCCCTAGAAAATTAATCATATTTAAGAAACTATCCAATGCCATCTTGGCATAACCTACTTTAATTGATATAGAATGTAATTAAGTTACCTTCATCAATTTCTGGATCGTGTCTTGCAGAAGAAGACGACTTACTGAATAATAAAGGAAAACAAGTCATAACTGAATTAAGTACCAGTAGCTTCAAATATCAAATGGTATCAATTGCTTCTAATGAAATCACTTCCAAGATCACCTGGTTGAACCATAAAAGTGTTAACATTTTGAAGAACAATAAAGTGGAAAGTACATACAATTAATTGATGATAAAAGATAATGCAAAATTCTCAGGCCTTGCAAGTGCATAACAAAGTACATTCATAGTTTTCCATAGCAGGTCTGACATACATAATTGATAACTCAAGTTTTGCCACAAGTGTTCTCAAAGCCATACCGTAAGACACAAATAAACAAAATAAAAGAAGATACAAACTGATAACATTGATCAAAAGCACAAACGCTCTCTCTCTCAGTTATCAACTCAAATCATGCCTTCTATCCTCACTCCTTTAATAACGTTCCATTAACCATATGAATTATAAATGCATCTCAACCTCTGAATTCAGAATTTTCACAAATATTGTTGCTCAACACTTTGTGTGGTTATACAAAGATGAATAAGATAAGAAATAAAAATATTTGACGAAAGATAGCAATAATACCGGTGAGTGAAAAGACGAAAAAACATAGATTGAGGTGATTTGGGCACGTAATGAGACAGCCACTGGATATTACCGTAAGAACAAAAGTTTGTTACCAAAAGTTCGACACAAAGAGAGATAGAGATAGATCGAAACTTACCTGGGGAAAGGTAGTTAAACAAGATTTAATGAAATGAAATATAGATTGACACACAGTGTATCTTAGGATGGAATGGAAAAAAACTATAAATTTGGTGGAGGATTAAACCGTTGTTATCTCTATGTTCCAGATAATCCTTTTTTAATCATTTTCCTCTTCATCTTCCACCTCCTTCTTTTTCCTTTCTTTTCTTTTATGTTATTTTCTTTTATTTTATCTTATTTCCCTTTTCCCTTCCCCTTCCCCTTCCCCTTCCCCTTCCACTTTTTTTTTAACCTTCTCTTATTTATCATTGGATTCATCTACCATCGATCCTAATTAGCTTAGGTTAAAGATGTTGTTGATGTTGATTGTTGCTCAACACTTAATAGTTCAATATTTCAAATGAAAACCGTGCTTTTGACAGTATTCCACAACTTCTCATGCTCTAACCTCTAAGTGTTATCCTTTGCATCTCAAGCTACACTTAGGGATCAAATGTTAATATCTTCACACCAATTCAATATTGTGCAGCTTTTTCACAGCTCAAAGAAGATCAATAATGAAAAACTGAACTAAATTCACCAGTGACAGAAACAACATTAAGAAACCAGAACTCAACCACAAAAAACCAAAAGAACTTCTTAAAAAATGTTCAGAACTACCACTTCCCCAGAAACCAAAAAGGAAGAAAGATTGCAACTTTCTCAAGGACAAAGGAAAAACAAAACATACCACAAACCTGAGATCAAAGGGTACCCAAAAAACAATAAAAATAAAAATAAAAGGAAAGGAAAGAAAGGAACATGAATGAAACAAACCTCAGAAGTCAGAAGGTGGACGAGGAAACAAGTGAAGAAACAAAACAAAGATGGTTTTTTTGTAGAAGTTGCAGAGAAGACTCAGTTGAGAAAGCGTGGAGATGAAGTTGAGTTGTGTGGTTGTGTTGATTTTATCAGTGAAGGGTACATGGTGACCATGATCAAGATCAAACCACGAACCAACGCGTACACAACGTACTAGCTTTGAATCTTCTATTTCTTTCATTTTCGTACACGACCAAGACCGAGGCGGATTCAACCATTCGATGTCTCATCGTACACCTGTAATTAACAAATATGTTTCTCTTTTCACACTACCAAATGGCTCCTTTTCACATTCTTAATTAAGCATGAATTGTATAAGGGTGTTACTAATTGATGTTATATTAATTAACGAATAAAAAGAATAAATATTTATTGTGAAAATAATAAAAATGTATAAAAATTATAAATAATATAATTTTACGTATTTTAAAAAAAATCTTTAATTTTTTAATTAATACTCGAACGAAACTGATTAAATTTGTCATTTTGTAATTAAGTAACTATGACGCATAGGATTATGCTTTACTCTAATTTTAATTTGACCGGTACGAATGTCTGTACTGTACATTGTAGGTCTATTTCTATTGCAAAGGAAAATACATGAGCCGTTTTATGGTGTTTGTACCTTCTTTTTTTCTTCTTCAGAAAGTGTAAATAGACTATGCTGTAAAGTAACTTAACTCGTTTTATAATATCTATGGTTAAAGTTTGGAAATATAAGCTTGAATTAAGATATATTATAAATTTTTGTTAAAAAAAATGAGTTCATTTATAGTTTTTGTTCTCTAGTAAAAAAGTGCACTTTTTAGTCTCTTAAATTATGATGGAAGAATTAAAACAAAAATAATTTGAGAAATTAAAAAATATAAAAATTTTGTTTGAAAGAATAAAGAAAATAGACTTTTAATTTAAGGAATTAAGAAAATAATTAAACCTATAAAATAATATAATTTCTTTTGAGCCTGTTTTAGTATCATTTAATGTGTATCAGATGAAAGAAATCTAAACGCCCATGGTTGTTACTCATATGAAGTGATATGATTTACTTCGAAAACCAAGTAATGTGTATGGTAAGCTTGGTTACACCTTTGGGAATTTTGGGGAAGGGGGCCGTAAGCTTGGTTACACTAAATGAATTGATATGTTTATTAATTTGGTACATTATGCATTTTTTTTTTCACATGTCTTTCTTTTAGAGGTAATTTTGTTTAAAACATAATAAACATTAATTGTGAACATCTCTCCTAACAAATATTCAAAGATTCATTATAATATGAGAAATTAACCCTTTTCGAATGGTTTCATTAGGTATCTTACTATTAGAATTTTTTTTTTCTATCTAGTTCCTCCATCACTATGTATCCCAGTTAAATTCAAGATAATATACTTTTTAATTATTTAGAGGAACTGATTACTCTCTTTCTGATATAGTAAATAGCTCCGTGTTGATCATCATGTATTGTATGATTGCACGGATATCATGTTGCGACGACCTATTTTAAATTTGAAAATTAAAAAACTCTTGTGTTCTTATTTATTACTATGGGAAGATGTACTGATGTACGAGGATGGAATGTAAACATATGGAAGTCTTTGTCCCAAGTGATGATCATGTATGGAAATGCAAGTTTGATTTAAAATACTTAACATATATTTATGTTTGCATTTTATTTCTATTTCATTTTTCTTCCTATCTTTCTATTGATTTTTTTTTTACTATATCATATGGAGTATCTTTCTCTTCCTTTATTTTTACTCTTTATTTTTCTTTTTTCCAACCATATACCTAAAAATAAGATATACATTTATCATCTCTCATTGACATTTATAGAAAAAAAAATTGCCCATTGACTTGAGAGTTAGGAGCTAGGAGAGTTACGACTTAAGTACTCTGTTTTGCATTTTAAATAGTACCTGCTATATTTTTTTTCCAAATTGAATGACAATTACACCCACGGGTTTCTTCGAATTTATCATATGTTTGGTATTAAAAAAAGGAAAGAAAATAGGTAAATAAGAATAAAAAAAAGTTTAATTTTTTTTCTTTCTTCTTATTTGGATGAATAAAGAGTATGTACATAAAATAACACATATACTCTTAATAAAAAAATGTTAAAAATATTATTTTTTGTCTTTTTATAGATAAAACAACTTTGGTCACTGATAGAAATTTCAACATAGACAAGGATTTCCTACAAATTTATTTCCATACTAAAATCTGTAGGTAACTTATTCTTGTTGATCCTATAATCTGCAGGAAATTTTCTGTGAAAAATTCACATAATGTTTTCCTGCACAAGAAAATTAACAGATAATGTTATTTGCAAAATGGAATTTGCTGGAAATTTCCTGTGAATTAAAATCCATAGAAATATTTAATGTTTCCTACTAATTTTTATATTTGTAGGAATTTTCTTGCATATTTAAATCTCAATTAAGTCTCTTAGGTTTTCTCCTACTCTAGGTATTAATATTTTACAAATTTGGTTTTTCGGATCCCAATTGAATTTCTTGGATTTCCTCGTATTAACAATAAGGCTTTTCTATTTTGATTTCATCTAATATTTAACTCATCAATTCACTCTAAATGGAAAGACATCACTACTTCTGTTGTTCATTGATACCATAAAAACAATATTTTACCTACAAACATTGTGAAC
The DNA here is from genome assembly GCA_013407115.1 of Glycine latifolia. Taxonomy (NCBI): domain Eukaryota; kingdom Viridiplantae; phylum Streptophyta; class Magnoliopsida; order Fabales; family Fabaceae; genus Glycine; species Glycine latifolia. The sequence continues at coordinate 34,609,607 of CM023955.1, forward strand.
ACAAGAATTAAATTGTGTTTTATGCGAATTGAATCCAATACTCTTCCGTTATTTGACATTAATTAACCCTTGTTGTAACATCGTTAATGATTGTATTGGTAATTATGGATATCAGACGCAATTTGCAGAAGATATAGAGGATATAGGTATAATTTACTCAATAAATTATATTATATAAAATACTATATTAATAAAATTAATTAAATGCTACCTTAGTATTGATGTTATCACAATTCTCATTAAAATTGGAATTTATAATTATAATTTTGTGTTACAGTTTTTCTCAATTCAAATTGTAGAAATTATAATTTTAAACAACTTAATTTAGTCGAATAAAAATCATGATATAAATTATTATATATATATATATATATACACACATTAAATTTAGGAGAACATTGAAAAATAAATATGGATATTTTAAATATAACATAGAGTTATCAAAGTGCAAATATATAACTATTAGTGACATTTCTTAATCATTCTTTTTTAAATATATTTTTTTGTAATTAACTGAAATTTATTAAAAATAATCAATTTTGGTGAGTTGTACTTACTATTTAATAATTATTTTTTCCTCGATTTAGATATAAGATTAACCGAAATTGATAATTTTAAAATTTTTCAATCAATCACAAACACAAGTAGAATGTCAAAGAGAATGTGGTTAATATTTCTCTTAATACAAACTTATCACCTACCATACTACTGACCACAAAGTTCTAGTTGATACATTGTACTTTTTTTTTAGAAGATTTGATACATTGTATTTAAGCAAATGTTAACTATTGTTTTAGGGATACTAGTTAAAAAAGTATAAGAAGAAAGATTTTTTATCATAATGAAAAAAAATGTTTCTTTTGTGATTTTAAAATTAATAGTTCTCATATAATTTTTAGTAAAACATTTTTTTAATTTTTTAATCAATATCTAATTAACAAGACACTTGTATTTATTCAATGTCATAACATTCCTATTTTGCTACTACCATATGTTAATTAATTTTCTTACATATTAGTAGTATATAGAATCAAGATAGAAAGATCTAGAAAACTTAAGAGATCTAATTAGTGTAATTGAAATCTCAGATACCAAAGTCATATAATTGTGAATCACGATATCTACGAAACTAAAAATATAATTTAATCCAATAAAATTTATCAACTAGTAATTTAAATTTATAATAAATATTTTATAAAAAAAACGTAAGATTTTTTTTCCGACTTAATTCAGAGCATATAACTCAACTGTTTCAACGAACTTAATGCGGTAATCACGACCACGAATATTCTTAAATCTTAAATGCACACCAAAATCATGCTTCAATACTGATTAAAAAATAATTAACTGAAAAAAATCATGCATCAATTTGTCTCCGCTGACTAATATCAAGATAGTTGCACCAATCAACCATTGGCACACCAGTTGATTAATAGATTAAATACTTTTTAGTCTAGTCTTTATGGCTCTTTGAATTTTTTAATAATTTTAATCTTTACAGAATTTAATTTTTAAAAAATAATCCATATTATTATCATTTAATAGCAACGTAATATTTTTCTATCTTAAATTAGTAATTATTTTAAGATAATATAACATAATATATTTAAATACATATCCAGTTTAAAATGTGATAATAGGAAGCTTTAAAATTCTAAAATTCATAAAATCTAAAATTAAAAGTTATATTAAAAGATAATATATTTTAAAAATTTAATAATAATAATGTACAAATAGTTTTTAAAAAATTATTTTAATCTTGAAGAACAAATCTTTGTTGATATTACTACGTGCCGTGTGTGTCGCGTTTACGCATGTCCTTATCAAACTGAACTCCATATTCTACGTTACCTGTCATTATGTTTGAAAATAAAATATGGTGGTCAATCAACGATTACAATATAATAAAGCATATGGTTTCCTTGATGACTTTCTTACAACTACAAGATTCTTGATGATAGGCATCGTCAATATTACAGATATACTTTATCATTATTATTTTTTTAATAATTAGCACAAAATTAAATTAGATAATATAAGAGATAATAATTTATAGAATAAATTGTATAGAATGTTAATAATCAACCCAATCCTATTAGGATAAAGAGAGTCTGATTTAGTTAATTGAATAAATTATAATTTTTTTAATAACTATCTTCGAAATTTATGGATCAAATTTTAAAAAAATCTAACCTTGTAAAATACGGACCATAAAGCATATAATATACGCAAATAACAGAACTATTTTAGTATCGAAACTAACTTATATTGCTTTTATAGCTACTACTAATATTAATATAAATATGTTATAGTAATATTGATGTGGTTGACATAATTGATAATGATTTGTATGTAAGAAAAAATTAAATGATCTAATCATATTTATATGCAGATAACATAAGCAATTAGATCAAATGTGAAAAAATTAAGATCATAAATACATTATGTCATTGCTATTCTTGTTCGTTTTGAAGATGAGTTGCAGTTGTCCATGAGTTAAGTAATCCGTGAGTAATTTGTAAGTTTCTAAGCTCTAACTCTAATGCACATATGATGTATTGCATATATTTTGAAGTAAGCTCATGATCCTAAACATACACTATATATAGCACCTAACCATCAATGTGTATGTTATTAGTGGTGTGCATAAAATATGGATTGTTGGGATTTTTTTCGGTTACTGAAACAATGTGGACCATATATTTGACTTTATCCTCAATTAGATACCAAAACAAATTAGTTACTAAAACAACTGAGAATAATGCACATTGCACATTACATTTCATGTTGCACATTACATTCTCCCACTTGGTCCACATATCTCATCATATACTATAGTGAGAAATAAAATACACGAATCATGGTGATAGTTCCTCTAATATATACGAGTATTATCTTTCATGTATTACATTGCATTATATTTCTCAAGCTCATACGACTTAATGAATAAACTCAATGTTTATTTTAGGTCTAAACTTAATTGATGTTTCTCATAATAAATAATTGTAGATGCGCATAAACTGAATGAAAAACATCACAATAGAGTTTTTTAATATCATTCTTACAATGAAAATCACATATGGGAACCAAGTCCCATCCTTTCCACATGATCCTTAAATTTAAATGGTGGCATACCCTTAGTTAGATGATCGACAATCATTAATTCAATGCTAATGTGCTCAATAACCAATGTATTACTTTAACACATTCTCTTATGGCTAGATACTTAATGTCGATGTGCTTGCTTCGACTATAACTTTTGTTATTCTTAGCCATAAAAACAACAGCTGAATTATCACAATATATCTTCAATGGCCTAGAAATGGAATCCATAACTCTAAGCCTAGAAATGAAACTCCTCATTCATACACTATGTGAGGTAGCCTCAAAACAAGAAACAAACTCAACCTCTATAATGGAAGTACTAGTCGACGTCTGCTTGAAACTTCTTCAAGACATAGCTCCACTGGCTAGCACAAATATATATTTCGAAGTCGATTTTCTCAAATCCACACAGCCAGCGTAGTCTGAATATGAGTAGTTAATCACTTCCAAGTATGTCAGTCCGTATGTACAAAAGCATGTAGTCTTTAGTTCCCTAAAGGTATCTCATCACTTTCTTTGCAACTTTCCAGTGGTCTAAACCTGTGTTACTTTGATATCTCCTTAACACTTCAACCACAAAAGTAAAATTAGGTCTTATGCAGACCTGAGCATACATAAGGCTTCCAACAGCTGAAACATAAGGAATGTTCTTCATTTGTTCCCGCTCAAGATCATTTTTCAGGCACTGGCTTAAATCAAACTTGTCACCCTTCACAATGGGAGCTACACTTGGTGAACAATCACTCATTCTAATCTTTTCAAAACTTTGTTAATATAGGTCTCTTGAGACAAACCAAGAACACCTCTTACTTTATCTCTTGATGCCAATAACGTAAGAGGTATCACACATATCCTTCATATAAAAGTTCTTAGAGAGAAATTTTTTCACCTCATATAGCAAACCCTTGTCATTGGTTGCAAGTAAAATATCATCCACATATAAAATAAGGAAACAAATTTTGCTCCCACTGACCTTTTGGTATATACATGATCCATAACATTTTCTACGAAACCAAATGAAGAAATAATGTCATGAAATTTTAAGAACCACTGATGAGAGGCTTGTTTCAATCCATATATAGATTTCTTAAGCTTGCATACCAATTGCTCACCCTTAGTAGAGGAGAATCCTTCAGGTTGTTTCATATAAACCTCTTCCTCTAGGTCTCCATTGAGAAAATCCATTTTTCACATCCATTTGTTGCAACTCTAAGTCAAAATGTGCAACTAGTGCTAGAATGATGCGAAGACAATCTTTCTTAGATACTGGAGAGAATGGCTCCTTGTGGTCGATTCTTTCCTTTTGATTAAATCCCTTGGCTACGAGTCTTGCTTTATACCTCTGAATGTTGCCTAATGAGTCTTTCTTCGTTTTGAAGACCCATTTACATCCAATGGCTTTTGCACCATCAGGCAACTGAACAAGATCCAAGACTCCATTTGATGCCATAGAATTCATTTCATCTTTTATAACATCATACCACAAGTTTGATTCCTTAGACCTCATGGCTCGTGAAAACATTTCAGGATCATTTTCAGCTCCAATATTATAGTCAAATTCCTATAAATACACAACAAAGTCACTCGATATCGTTGATTTCTTTATTCTGGTATATCTCCTTAATGTTGTTTCATTATCTTCTTGAGAAACTTGTTGTTCAATTGGTTGATCAACAATTTCTTCTTCCTCCTCATGAACAACTTGATCTACTAGATTATCAACAAGTTGTGGATCTTGAATGATAGGTTGCACAACACCCGGTTGAGCTGGAGGGGTATTGTTAATAACAACCAATCTAAGATTTGAAGTGGATGGTTGAGTAGCTGAATGATCTTTCTCAGAAACATATCTGGATTGATCGTTCCCACTAATCAAGTCATTCTCAAGAAACTTAACATTTCTTAATTCCACAATCATAGTATCGTGAAATGGATAGTAAAATTTGTATCCCTTAGACCTTTCAGCATATCTAATGAAGTACCCACTAATGGTCATTGGGTCAAGCTTCTTTTCATGTGGGTTATAGATTCTCACTTCAGATGGACATCCCTAAACGTGTACATGTCGCAAACTTAGTTTCCAACTCTTAAATAACTCAAATGGTGTCTTTGGAAAAACCTTAGTTGGAACTCGATTCAATATTTACACTGTCGTCTTTAGTGCTTTAGTCCATAATGACTTAGGAAGCTTGGAACTACTAAGCATACTTCGCACCATGTTCATTAATGTTCGATTTCTTCTTTCTGTTACACCGTTCTAATCTGGAGAATTAGGTATAGTGTATTGGGCAACTATCCCATGCTCGACAAGAAACTTCGCAAATGAACCATGCGATTGTCCATCTTCAGTGTATCTACCATAATATTCTCCACCTCTATCTAATCTCACAATCTTAATTTGCTTACTGCATTGTTTCTTTGCTTCCAATTTAAATACCTTAAAGGCATCTAATGCTTCATACTTATTATTAAGCTTGTAGAGATACATGTATCGCGAAATAATCATCTATGAAAAAGATGAAATATTTCTGACCATATATGTCGATGTCTGGACAACATATATCAGTATGTATGATTTCTAATAATTTATTACTCCTCTTGACACCCTTTTTGGACTTGTTTGTTTTCTTTCCCTTAATGCAATCTACACAAGTTTCAAAATCTAGAGTACTAAGTATGCCATCAATCCACCATGTATTATGATTAATATTAATCTTATTAGATTCATAACAAACTAAAGAGGTAGGCATACCTTTCTTTTTCAAACCATAGCTTGAACTTAAGACAATCTCTCTTCATGTGTCCCTTCTTTTTATAGAAGAAACACCTTGATTCTTTCTTAATTCCAGCTTGAGGTGGTATTTTACCACTTCCCTTGTTCTTATGACTTTTCTTATTATCCTTCCTTTCAGTCGACATAGAATAGCTCTCTCTCCTTGTTTCAACTGCAACCTTCCCTCTTCCTGAACACACATGGTCATGAGTTCATTAATAGACCATTTGTCTTTATATGTGTTGTCAGATATTTTAAAGGGATCATATGGTGCTAGAGAGTATTCAGAATAAAATGCACCAGAAATGAGTCAAACATGTCCACCTCTAGAGTTTTAAGTTGAGTTGCAATGTTCCTCATCTGCATGATGTGCTCACGCACACCCCTCAAAGTATTGAGCTTCATGAAAGAAAATTTCATTATTAAGGTATTGGCCAATGTCTTCCCTGAAGTCTCAAATTGTTCATCAATGTACTTCAAGAGCACTCTCATATTGTCATATTGTTTAACTGAACCCCTAATACCAGTCGATATTTTAGTCTTAATGAACATCACACAGAGTCGGTTGGATCTTTCCCATTTCTCATACAGATCCATCTCTTCTCGTTCACTGTTCTATGTAATTACTGGTGGCTCAGCTTTCCTGGTAGCATAATCAATGTTCATATATCCTAACGTCAACAGAATCATTTCCTTCTAGATAGAAAAATAATCTCCTCTCAATTTTGGGACATCAATTATATTAATAGGTTGTATAGTTGCAAAATATTTCAACATCTATGCTTATTATTAAAATTTTTAGACAAAAATAATGTATCATGCTTTACCAATGTAAGTCATGCTTATAATATTATGAATTTAGTGACATAAAATTTGTCTGTGGACTACAATTTTAATTCAATTAAATTCATATAAAAATCATGATAAAACTATTTTGTTATGTTTCCTTATTCCTGTGAGCAAAACAAGAAATATAATTTAACATTTTATCCTAATTAATCATATAAAACTATAATTGAAATTCTTGTGGGATGATACTTATTATATTATATATGACTAATTACAATTAATATCATCTTCCTCATGTGATCTAGAGAGTCTTAATATATAATTCAAATAATTAAAGTTGTTGCGACTAGGCTTTAATTAATTAAATTATAAAGATCACTAAATATTCTTTAACTTCCAAAATTAATTTTACTGTAATTAACCATAAACAATAAAGTTAAATAATCAATCATTCAGATTAATCAACTTAATATTACATGTATAGGGAAACATAAATTAATACATGTAATGACAAAATAACAATAAATTATGTGAACACATATAATAAGATTGTCATTAGTTCAATTGGCAAAATGTTTTATACCCATTTATTTGGTTAAGGGTTCAATTCCCATCTAATGTAATTTTTTTTTTGAATTCTTGAATTGCCAAGTCATAATAGCATAAAACAACATAACAACATTTGCATAATGCTACCCATATCATAAATTTTGGAACAAAAAAATGGGTGTTAGAATGTGAAAATTTCAAATCATAAACGGTGTCACACAAGATCACTTAAAACCAAATGTGAATCGTGACACAAAAACCAACCCAAATAACGTAAATGACAATAGTAACAATAACGTAAATAAAAGTACAATTCACATGTCAGAATGTGAAAATTTCAAATCATAAATGGTGTCACACAAGATCACGTGTTAGAATGTGAAAATTTCAAACCAACCCAAATGTGAATCATGACACAAAAACCAAGATTTGAGTATTGGTTAAATTTCACAAAACTCAAAGCCATGAAATTGAATCATGTTCATTGATACTGTTGTCTTCGATCTTCAGACGGGTCAACTTGACCCAGTTTCAACCCAAATAAAAACCCAATGGTTTTCTTCATTTTACACCATATAATCAAAAATCAAAACAAAAGCAAGGCAAAGGCAAAAACGGGCTCTGATACCTAATGTAAGAAAAAACTAAATGATCTAATCATGCTTATACACAAATAACATAAGCAATTAGATCAAGTGCAAAAAAATTAAGATTATAAATACGTTCCACCATTGCTATTCTTGTTCGTTCCGAAAATAAGTTGTAGTTGTTCGTGAGTTAAGTAATCCATGAGTACTTTGCAAGTCTTGTAAGCTTTAGCACTAATGCACATATGGTGTATTACATATATTTCGGAATAAACTTAGGGACCCCAAACATACATTATATATAACACCTAATCATCAAAGTGTATGTTATTAGTGATATGCAAAAAATATGGGTTGTTGGGATTTTTTTCAGTTACTGAAATAATATGAACCATATATTTGACTTTATCCTCACTTAGTTACAAAAACAAATTAATTACTAAAACAACAGATAATAATGTATGTTTCACGTTATATTTCACGTTGCACGTTACATTGTATGTTTTAATTAAGTGATAGAGTTTGAATTTGATATTTAATATAAAATAAATTATATTAAAAAGATATTAATCTTGTATATGCTTGTAGTATAATGAAGATTAATTATTATTTTTTACGATAAATACTTCATATCATATCACTATTATTATAAAAAAAATCATTAGGTAGGTTATTTCTGTTGATAAAGTGACCTATGAACAAAATTCATGAGTTTGCTAATTTAGTATTAACATTTTAATTTGGGAATTTTCCTGCTTAATAATAAGAAAATGTAAATAAATTCTATATGATTTGTATAAAACTCATCACCCTTAATATTATTTAAATAGCAAGAGGTGAGAAATGTCTGGACGCTTCACGTGCTCACAATTGCCGTACAAAATATACAAGTTGGCTAAAATGTTCAAGCATATCTTTGTTGACGGATCAACACATTGTCGTTTTGCGGAATTTCAAGGTTGACGCTTTGTGTCAGTGTTTTGCACAAAATTAGTTAAAAATTGGTAGTTAAAATTAAAAAATTAATTTATTAAATTAAATATTTTATAAAACTAATTATTGAAGTAGATAACAAGTGTAAAATAATAAAATAATAATTTATTTAAAAAAATAATAATTAAGAAATTAAATAAATATATTAAAAATAAAAATAAAAATAGAAATTAGAAACTAATATTTTAAATATGTTACTTCAAATTTAAAAAATATTAAAAATGATTAAAAAAGATACTTAAAAAATATTATTTAACAAATAATTAAATAATTTTTTTAATTAATAAAAAGTTAAACTGAAATATCTAATTGAATATAGATTACACTGCTAAGAGCACCGTTTCACATTTTATACTTTTATATTAAATTAGTATTATTTATTATCTATTATACCATTTGTTTTTTCTGTTTTGTTTATTCTACTAACTTTCTTTATAATTTATTGTATTTTTAACTCCATCAAAATTTTCTTTATCTATTCAACATCAACGTGTCCCGCTTTTGAAAATAAAAACAGCAACATGTCAATATTGACATTTGTTAAAATTTATTATTTTAAGCGCAACAAATATTTCCATGCAAGAATAATCAGAATAATTTACCAGTTGAAGTCCTTCCCATCTTGGTTTTGTTAAAATATTTCATTAGAACATTAAATCTAATTTCTCACCATAATCATTTAAATAAGTCATGTCTCTTGTAAAATATTGAATAGTTTGCTTACTTGAGGTGTTTATACAAGTTCATCATTCATGGACAGGGCTTTTTAATTTGTACAACATCAGAGCCATTTGACATTCTATCAAAATAAAATTAAAAAATAAATTCAACCAAATACTCTAGTAAAAAAAAATCAATTGAAGATGCATCGATTCATATATAAAATGAATATAATTAAAAGATAAACCCTAAACCATACAAAACACACCATAAACCATAAACCCCAAATATCCAGTTAACCTAAACCCCATTAAGCCTAACCCATAACCCCTAATCCACACACACTAAACACTTAACCATTAACCTAAACCCCCCAAACCCTAAACCCACTAAACACTAAACACACTACAACAATAAATCATTAACCATTAACCTAAACCCCATAAATCCTAACCCCTACTCAACACAAACAAAAAACTAAACCATTAACATAAACACCCCAAACCCTAACACCATAACCCCTAACCTAAACCCCTTCAAGCCTAAACCCTAACCCATAATCCACCCACACTAAGCACTTAACCATTAACCTAACCCCCCAAACCCTAAACCCACTAAACACTAACACCCTACAACAATAAACCATTAATCATTAACCTAAACCCCCCAAACCCTAACCCACTAAACACTACAACCATAACCCCTAACCTAAACTCAATCAAGCCTAACCCCTAACCCCTAATCCACACACACCAAACACCAAACCATTAACGTAAACCCCTCCAAACCCTAACCAACTAAACACTAACACCCTACAACAGACATGCTAAACCCTAAAACTAAACCACAATACCTAAACCCTAAATCTTTAACCCGAGCATTAACAATTTCCTATGAACCTAACATAAATGTCGCTAACAAATTCATATGATCCTAACATTTTTCTAATTAAAAAATATAACAGATTAAATAATATGAAAATTTGTTAAATCAACTTACTTGTTGACAGTGCTTCGCTTCAGAAAATTTCGACTCGGCAGGGCTTCGCTTCAGAAAATATCCTCCCAAGCTTTAGAGAGAAGGCAGAGAAACTTTTAGAGAGAAGGTGAAATGGTATGAATGGTGAAAAAGTAAAATTTTGGGAGTATTTATAGGGGAAAGAGGACCCAAACACGCCTGGTTTGGGCGTGTTTAAACACGCCCAAATCAGGCGTGTTTGACTACCCAAAATCCCCAAATAGTTTCAATTTTACCCCAAATCCCCAATTAATTATTTAATTTATATTAAATTTAAAAATCAGCCAAAAAAATCAATTGAAGATGCATCAATTCATATATAAAATGAATATAATTAAAAGATATAAATTCACTAAACGTGTATCATAATGTTCCTTAACAAAACATACTTACCTATTAACATACAAATATTCTTTCAACCATAGATAATGGATAGATTCAATCATGCAACTCATCCTGCCGATGAACAACATATAAAAAATTAATAATAAATTTGTTAAAAATGCATTTTTATTTTGTAGAATGTTAAGATCAAAGAGCCTAAAATAAAATTAAATAAAAACCTTTGCAGAATGTAATGAGAAATAAAGAGGTAGTGCAAGGTGACACATAACAATCTTGAATGGCGAGATAGTCTCTCATGGCCATTAATGACTTGTTGGTGCACGGTGGTCGTTAACGACTTAGTAAGTCTATCATCAAGGTGAGCTAGTTTTTGGTTGGTGCCTAGGTAGGTGGTGATTGAATGACAAACGAGTCATATGTATTGAAGGTGCACACTAAAGGGCAAGTGAATCCATAGTGTAACTATTGAACAATGATTCTTTCACAAACCTTTACTCTTTCTATTTTCTCTCTCTCGAAGTAATATATTATTGTAGTTAGAAGTTATAATCTTAATCCTTGATAAGTGTAAATTTTGTTTTCTCCTACAAAGTCTATTCCATATATACTACTAGACAATTAAACTCATGTCAACATGATTAAGAAATTTAGTAATCTATTTTGTTGTTATTAGCTTGGTGAAGTAGGGGTGACAATGAGTCGAACCAATTTAAAAGTATTTTAAAACTCGATTTCATAATTAGTTCATTGAACTTGTTCATGAATCAAATGAGTTGAATTTGAATTAAAAATTGAGCTCATTAGATAAAAGAGCCAGATTTAAACAGCATATAATTGACTCGTTTGGTTCATGAATTTATTCAATAATTGATTATTTTTATTATTATTATTTTATGTATGTAGGATGAGATAGTTTTTATTTATGTAAACTTTCTTTGTAATTATATTTTGTCATACCTTGTGACCCTACAAAGTTAATAGGATACATTAAGTTTTGTCGTCTTAAAAAATAGTAAATAATTATTTTATCTAAAATCTACTAATTAATAAATTAAAAATTTGAAATTTAAAAAAAATTGACTCTTAGTTCATGTGATTCGAGCTAAACCAAGTTGTTTGTAAGTTTAAACTTAATCAAGTTCGAGTTGAAAAATGACTAATATCAAACTTAAATCAAGTTTTGAACTAAACTAAATATTAACGAGTTGAATCAAATTAAATTGAGCTCAACTTAGTTTGACTTGTTTATAGTCCTCCGATAAAGTAACACTATTTGAAGAAAAGGAAAATAGAAAAAAAAATATAAAGGAAAAATTTCGGAATGCTTAAAAGCTAGAATGACATCGGTTTGTGCACTTTTATTTTTGGTTGTTGATTTGATTTTAAAAGAAAATGGAAGGGTGATTTGTCAACATTATTTGGTAATTTTGTTTTCTTTTTCATGCAGGAGGATACGCTCCCTTCAAGCACACCATGTTAAACAATTATAAAGTCTGCTTTTGCTTGATTTAAATTTAAAGTCAAAGGAAACAAAAATGACAAATATGTGTATAGTAAAAAATTACAAATTGGATTTGTTGATCGTTGGCAATTTGGCATAACAACATGCCCACAATTTTCTTCGCATGATGGCGACACAAATGAACAAAAACTTAAATTTAAATAAGATCTTTCAGGACACGGTGACACCCGTCTCTGTATAGTAGTGTATATATACTAGTATCTACCACGAGTTAAACATATACTTTTATGTGATTAATTTGAAGAAAAATAATTCTTAAACCAATTTTAAATATAAATATGTATTTCTTTTCTTTTTATAACAATCAGATCAAGGCAAAGACTAAAAAATACTTATAAATTGTCTGCCAATAAAATTATCACATTAACAGTAGGAATGTAATACACTTCCTTTTGGGCAAAAAAATTTAAATAATGCAGTTTAAAAAAAAATGAAAATATTGTATTTTAAAATTTATTTACGAATCTACTGCGCTCATTCATGTAACACCCCAAAATTTTGGGAATTATAGTTAATTACTAAAATAAA
>CM023955.1:34642474-34730783 GCA_013407115.1 Glycine latifolia
AGAATAGTTTTCTAAGGCTTAGGAATGATTTAGGTGTAATAAATGTTGTAGAACTGAATTAAGGAAGAGTGTTGAGATAGTTAATTCAATTAGTTAGTTAATAACTGTTTTGTATAGTTAGCTTTATATGGCATTATGTGAAACTCTATAAAAGAGTGCTTTGTAAAACATTTTGCAATGATATGAGTGAATAATATTTCCTCTGATATACAAGCCTCTGTCCTAACAAAATCATCATAATCTCAAGAACGATATTAAATAACCAGATATTATGCAACTTTTTTTGTCTAAAAACTAGTATATTTCATAAAGTAACGTAGGTATATAGCTTAACTATTAATTATTATAGTTTGAAATATAGTATTCACTAGAAAATTTGATGTTAACAGTCTTATATTACACTCTCACTTTTCACTTTCTCTTCTTCACTCAATTTTCAAAATATCTATTTAGTATTTTATATTATTAGTCCGATGGACTGACCCGATCCAGATCCGCATTTTTGTGAGTCGGATTGGTCCGACCCATTTTAGATAAGTGGATTGAAAATGTTAACGCAACCCACATTTTTTCATGGGCTAAACAGGTTGGTCCACCGGGACAGACCTGTTTTGCCAATTCTAAACTTCACATACATTTGTAACAAAAAATAATAAATGAATCCAATGGAAAAATGTATTTTTATATTTTTAATTTTTAAAAGAGGAAAAAAAAATTAGCCAGGCATAGCCGGGTAGGATAACTAGTTATAATTACAAGGATAGAACTATTATTAAGAAGCTGAGAATTTTCAGTAGCAAAAAGAAAAAAAAATGGAAGCTAAGAATTTTCTTTGCTAATGATCCAAATGCATTTACTAGTCTAAGCTACCTACCCTACCACCATGACCATTGCCAATGTTACAATTATTTCTTCCTATACCCTTTTTTCTCTCTATTATGGTATGTTTCAGAACCTATTATCAGCAAGGAAACGATGAGTAGCGCCGCCTTTAAGGTTGCTGTGTTGGGAAGTGGAAGTAAGCACTTCAGCTGTGTGATCTTATTTTAATTTCAATTTTTGGCTTTTTTTTAGTGAACTAATTTTGTTTAATAATATAATATATAATAATAATAATAATAATAATGGAATGGTGGTAGTTTCAGGAGCCGTGTGTGCTTCAACTCTTGCCAGAAATGGAGTTTGTGTTACTCTCTTTGAGTCAGCTAGAGGCCCTGGTGGACGCATGTCCCAAAGAAGGTTCTTTTATTTATTTATTGGGTTCCCTCCACCATTTATTTTAATGGGGTTCTGTGGAATTGTTGTTTTAACAATTGGGAATAGCATGTTGAAGATGCTCAATTGATTAACAAAGAAGTTATATATCATATCAATTACAGAATTTTCTATGATCTTTTTGAAAGCTTTTATTTTTTAAAGGAGAAAAAAAATAGATTTGGATTTTTCAGATTGCTACATATATTTGATTGCTCTGAATATGTGGAATTAGGAAGGTCTGTTAGATCTTGGCTTTTATAAGTTGAGAGAACTTAAAGAGAAGACTTATTGCTCTTTGCAGTTGTTCAGATGGGTAGCATTATATAGCTTAATCTCTGTATAAAATCTCTTTTTCAATGTTCAATGTTTTAGTTTATATTATTTGAAGCAATTAGTATATTTTATAGAAATAGAAATTTGTTATTTTCTAGTTTGCTTTTGGGATACTTTTGCTGATAGTGATTGTTTAGTCAAAGAAATAGCACTGGTGTTTTGTGGTAGTTAGTTTAGTTTAAGGTATAGCACATTTAATTTTGTTATTTCCTCAATAATTATACTGAAATTTCAAAACTATCCTAAATTTTCTCAATTTCTGGAAATCCAGAGAGAGAGCTGAAGATGGGACAGAGCTGCATTTTGACCATGGTGCTCCATTTTTCTCGGTTAGCAAGTCAGAAGTGTTACGTCTGGTTCAAGAGTGGGAATCAAGGGGTCTCGTAGCTGAATGGAAAGAGAAGTTTGCCTCGTTTGATTTTCACACCCTTAAGTTCAACAACTTAGAGCAGGTTGACAAGTGATATCTGTATGCTTAAATTGCTTTCTGCAGTATAAATGGTGTATATTCTTTATGCAGTGTTGCATGCTTTTTTATTTTTTTATATTAATGGTTAGTGGTGTAAGTGCTTGATTGGATCTTATTATCACAGCGTATCTTCCTCTATGTTGTTGGTCACTCTCTATCTTGTTTTTAAGCAGTGTATTAATCTGGATTGGATTTATTTATATTAGTCATTTACATACACAATTGAGTCTTTATAACATGAGTTCTATGTTATATTAATTATCCACTGGTCTGCATACTGCACGCATCTTCCTAAACCTGTACCTGGGTTTGGGATTCAGGGCACAGGAAAGTAGTTTTCAGTATAGCTGCTGAATTTAAAGCCTTCTCTCCTTTCTAAAATTATTTTTGTCAGCATTTGCACTTAAAAACGATACATTATGGCTCAGATTGGATTAGTTTGTAGCTTATGGAAGTTTTTCAGTTGTAAAACAGAAAACCATACTATTAAGACCTTTCTAAGAAAAGAATGTTGAGCTCTATTAAGTTTACAGGTGTTTATGGAGAAGTTAGATGACAAAACATCCAAAAAAGTTGAAGTGTATAAGTTAATTTCAACTTATACAAGGAATCTAATTCATTTTACCTCTAAACTAGCTCTATATGTACTTTGCATGCAGTTTTCAGTTCAGTACTTCTATTGAAAAAATTATATTCAGCATGCTCATACAAAAACTGTAATGGAGATTTTTGGCATAGTTATATTTGAGTGTGAAAAATAATAGTATAATCTCCCCCAGTCTTGGTCCCTAAAAATGTTAATACTATATGGGTGAAAATATACATCTTAGTAGTACCTTCGAGTTTCGATATTATAAAAACAGAGATTTGCAGGGGGACTCATCATGGTTTACTTTGATTTCAAAATGTTATGTACTTATTCAAAATATGTAGAAGACTTGTTACAAAACCTTTTGTATCTGAGATCTCTTTTATTTGAACAGTTGTTTCTCTGACTGGAATATTTATTAGGAAGGACTAAGCAAGAGATATGTGGGTGTTCCAGGCATGAATTCTATATGCAAAGCATTATGCAATGAGAGTGGTATCTACTTAATTCATTTTATTATTTAGTATTGTTGTTCAGAGTTGACTGTGAACCAGTAGAAAGCTTATCCATTTCTTTTCTCCTTAGTAGGTGTGGAAAGCAAGTTTGGTGCAGGTATTGGAAGAATTGAATGGTTGCATGATGAGAAACTGTGGTCATTGATAGGGATGGATGGACAAAATCTTGGTCAATTTAAGGGGCTTGTTGCATCAGACAAGAATATAGTTTCTCCCAGGGTTGCAGAAGTGACAGGAAGGTTGCCACCACTTGGTATGAATATAACAGTTTTCTTTTCTTAGCTCTCTCTATGTTTACATGTGATCCCTCATTTGTTTTATCTTTTTGATGAGATAATATTCAATAGGTTTTTCAGTTAGAAAGTCAGTTATGTAGAGAACCATCTAGCTTGTATTTGCTTTTAAACAATTTAGTGAAGGAACCTGACAAAAAAGAATAAAAGATTAACTGGTATTGGTCAATTGCCATGCCAATAAACATATTCTGCCTCCTTTTCCTTGAGTTATTGATTAATTTATTCAAAGGTTTTGTCCATTGTAAAATTTTACTATGAGGGCGAGCCTTGACACAACGGTAAAGTTGTGCCTTGGTGACTTGTTGGTCATGGGTTCGAATCCGGAAATAGCCTCTTTGGATATGCAAGGGTAAGGCTGCGTACAATATCCTTCCCCTTTACCTTCGCATAGCAAGTCCATTGTAAAATTTTGCTATGAAATGCAAGTGAATCCCAAAAGGCGCTTTTGATAAATCACGACTTCATAAGTATTTAGTATCAGCTTTAGTTGGATCTCCTGCTGCATCTTTTGACGTATTTTTCCTAATTTCATTATTTAGTACTGTCTTCATTTTGTTTTGTTTTGTTTTTAATTCTGGAAGGGCTGAGTATTGTCTTCATATTGTGCTTCAGTGAGATGTCTTGTGAAACAGGCTCTTCTAAGTGCAGGCTTGAGGTTGAGTTGAGGGCACTTGGAAGTTTATCCTTTTGTGCTTTCCTTGATATCACTCACTGACAGCACTGGGCTACATCCAACATGTAAACGCATTGATTATAGAGATTATAGGGGGAATGAATATGATTTTACTGTCAGCTGTTGTTTTCCTTCAATTGTTAAACTCAACTAGTACTAGCAGGATGATGTGTTTGACGATAAATTATTTTAATGTTATGCTAGAGAGCATGGATGCAAATGCAATTGAGAATTGTTTCTTTCACTTTTTCATTTTTGTAATAATCTATGAAGTTGAGAGGGTTAACAATTTGTTGCCAGATTGCAATACATATATAATATGTTTGCCTATACAACTGACCAGCTAAAGATTCGTTTACTTAAACCAATATAGATGTAGTTTGTTGATTTAATCAAAGTTAAATTTGCGTAGCAACAAATAATTGATTAGATTCAACATGCAATTGAACTTGAAGATCTGGAAAGTATGGAATATATTTTGACTATGCTTTACACTCAAATGTGAGGGATGCAGATATAAAATTGGTGCCAGAGTTGTCAGAAAAGTTGCCCAAACTTCCTGTTAAGCCATGTTTCATTGTAATGCTAGCATTTGCAGAGCCTCTCTCAATGGTATGATATAGCTATGCAACTCCCAAGCTATCATTAAATTCTTTAAGTTTGTTAAATATATGAATTGGATATGACTCATTTAATTTTGGATTCATTTCATCACTCATGCTTGGTTTTGGTGAGATGATTCTTGATTTCCTTTTCAGTTTTTTTAGTGTGTAACCATGTGAAAAAGTTATGTAACTTGATATCTACTATATACTATATCAAACAACTGAAAAATGAGTTTGGAAAGATCAATGTGGTAATTTCGGTAGCCAACAAATTCAAAAGTATAATGCAGACTAGCTATCATGAAAAACAACTTGAGATTTTTTATAAAGCTGAGTATTTTAATCTTCCATTTAGTACCGTTTTTTTGCGACATAGAATTGAGTTAGTCTGCAAAACTCATCTTATGATTCAGATTCCAGTCAAAGCCTTTTCTTTTGAAAACTCTAAAGTTTTAAGCCGGGCTTATTGTGATAGCAGCAAGCCAAGCCGTTCTACTACAAGGTATTTAATGTTGCATTAGTGTGACAGATATAGTGTAACTTCAGTTTCCATTGTTAACGGGGCAGTAACTGGTATCTCTACAGTGAAAGATGGGTTCTTCATTCTACAGCAGAATACGCAGAAGATATAATTGCTCAAACTGGACTCAAGAAACCCTCTGAGGTTACGCTCAACAAAGTGGCTGAACAGCTTTTGCAAGAATTTCAAAGCACAGGGCTTATCACATCTCAATCATTTTTCAAGAAGGCCCATAGATGGTAAGTAGCTAAGCATAAATGTATATGGAAGCTCTGAGTTGACTCCTATTTCTCATGTCACGGACATGTATAATACATCCAGCGTTACACTTAGGATGTGTTTGTATAAAAGTTACGTCATAACGAACTTTCAGTCCATTGAGATAAAATACTTCTCCATTTCCTGCATTGGAACACGTGAATCTCCATTTTTTCAAAAGGTAAACCAAACACACACTTAGTTGTAAGTTCCTTGAAAGAACTAACCTGAGTTATAGAGCATTACTGTAGGGTAGCATTAGATGGTGGATTCTGATCCAGTTGTACTTTTAATCCAATAATCTTTTCACATTTTAGAAACTTGGTTGCGTTTACCTCTGTTTGATAATTATATAAATCTTGTCATGGAAAACATTTTTCTTCTTAACAAAGTTTTGATCTATGGAATATCCCTGCATGTATTTGAGGTCACACCTTCGCATGATGAGAACTAGCAAAGTTAATTTTGAAATCAGATCACTAACTACAGTTTAAGATAAATGTGAAACAACTAGTGCTACATTAATGGATGAGTGCTAGCTTGTCAGAGAGCACTGTACTGATAGTATATTTTAGTTCTCCTTTATGTACTTTAACATTAGAAATTGAAGAGAATTTCAATAATAATAAGGTTTTATTTTTTATTTTGTTGCTTTCTTTTTATTTTGTAATATTGATTGCTTTTGCAGGGGGAGTGCATTTCCGGCTGCTAGTATTGCCCATGAGGAAAAATGTCTTTGGGACAGAAACAAGAGACTAGCCATCTGTGGAGACTTCTGTGTCAGTCCCAATGTTGAAGGTGCCATAGATAGTGGCTTGGCAGCAGCATTAAGGCTTAAAGATAGTGTCAGCTCTTTATAGTTGGAGCATTACTATTTGTAGTTCTCCAAACCTTGGCATGTCTTTGTTTGGGTTTATTCTTTCTGGGAAAACTCATGTTCAAAATTTCTTTTAAGACGTTGCTGTAGTTCTAAACGCAAACAAATTTCCCTTCTATGACGAAGCCTCGCACGCTGCAAAGTATGAGAAAGAGGTACGGGGTGGTCGCACTTTGCTGTGCCATGTTTGCCGGGAAAGTGGTGGTGAAACCATCTATGCAATCAACAGTGTTGAGTTTTGTCTTAACAACAAAAAATAAGTGTGAACATATGGCCAAATGTACTGTAATTGTGAATTTGTGATCATGCTATCTCCTTTTTAGTTAACTAAAACACATTTCAGAAAGCACTATGGCTTGGTCCAAGAAATCTCAAAAATATCATCATCCCACATGTTATGTTTATTTTCAAATTAAAGATACGTGTGTGTACTTGTGTTATTTATTTCATTGGAAAAATGGTATTTAAGTATGTCTAAAAGCAGCTTAATTTGTATATGCTTGAGAAGTTGGATTTTGCCTAGAGGGTCCTGAATTATCATAAGTTGGAGAAGTTGGTTTTTGTTCTAATGGTGGGGAGTGGGGACTAAGAGACTGTTAGTATTTCCAATGCCATCGCATTACAATCAGGACAAACCAACCACTCCAATAAATCCTTCATAAGCCTGATATGGTAGCAAGAATGATAGCTATCATAGCTTGATGGATTGAACTTTCAGAATTTAGGATCCTCTATGACAAGGAGTTAAGGGACAAGCACTTTTAGGTTTTGTTGCTGAACTATCATGTAAATCTTAAAATGTCAAAGGAAGTAGAGCAAGGATCATCTTAGAATGGAGAAGGATTCACCATAGAGCATTGGCTCAAGTTTGACTTTCTGAAACTCTTAGCTCCAAGCACTGTGTTGGAAGTTAAAAAAAAAGACTCAAATTAGAGGGAGGCATATCTAAAGCACAACACCTTTTCCTAAGACCAGTTGGAGTCTGGGAAGAGATGATTCGAACGACAATAACATAGTTTATGGTTTTTAATAACAAGTTTTCCCAACACTGCCTCTCCTCATTGATGCCAAGTGCAACAAGGCTCATAAAGCCTAAATATCTATGAGGATAGATGAGTTCACCATCCCAAGGCAAGTTCCTTAACTAGAAAAGCCTTAGGTGCAAGCTATTTTTGGCCAACTAAATGGAAGCAGACGCTAAGAAACGTGTGCAGAAGTATCCCCAATGCGCCCACTCAAACTATCTATAAAACACACTAAAAAATTGTCATGCACTAACAGTTTGATGTTGGATTAACTTCAGTTAGTATAACCTAACAAAAATCAAACAATTAATATTACAAGTCTATATTAACAATATGACACATACTATATTGACAAATACTTATATTAGTATAGAAAATTAGCATATACTATATATTAATACATCAAATATTGGCATAATGTATCAAAAATGCTAGTATAAGCCCATATACTATTGAAGATAATTCTAAAATTTGACATTTTTTGTTTTACAATAAATGACATGTTTTTGTAGTGACACCCGCATACAAAGAGGTAAGTAGAAGTGGAATAATGAAAAGTTCGTTACAAATTACTCCAATTGATGGCTATTAAGACAGTGGGTTCATGCTAATAGTTGATTAGGTCTATAAAAGATTACATGTATACAATTTAGTGGAGATATAAAATGAATTGATAGATAAAGAAAGAAAGAAAAGATTACACATTTAATCTTCTCTATTAATAAAACTAATATTTTAATAAATTAACATTTTTTGATAATAAAAAAAAAACATGTATGTATACAATTTATTTTCAATACGTAAATTTGGATACAAATTAGTCTTATTGATGGTTGTTAAAATAGTGTAATGAAGTAGCTAAGCAGACATGTTAATTTAATTATTGATAGTATATATAATTTTTGTATACAAACAAAGTTATTTATTAATATAAAGCACGTATTGATAGTATAACCTTACATTAATGTTATGTTAACGGAAGCTAAGGCAATACATATAACTTTTTTATTCCACCAAAAAAAAAACTTATAACTTATTTTATTTTAGTGAGAATTTATTTCATCCATTCTCTTTTTAACTCCAATTCTGCAGTAAGTTTCAACTTATACATGTAAAACCTCTCCTTTTTTTTCCATCAGAAAAAAAATATCCTTTGTATTTTTTCGTGGAAGGAATATCCACGTTTCTTTTCATCAAGATGGATTTTCAAGATTTTGTTTGCACATTCATGTTGTTCATAAACAACAGGTGAAAAATTGATCTCATTGAGATAATGTTTGCATTATCATATCCCACACTTACCACAAATCCCACGCCACCTGTCACCAAAGCAATCACAAATCTTCGGCCACTATTATTATTATTATTATGAGAGGCACTTGTTTTGTTTCCCATACCATAGAAGAAGCACAAAGAGTAGCATTAGCACTAGCAACAACAACTAGTCTCAGCTGAAATGGCCTCTTCAGTGATGGCATCTGTGGCCCTCAAACCTACCCCTTTCACTGTTGAAAAGTCCTCAGTGAGAGGCCTTCCCTCCCTCTCAAGGAACTCTTCTTCATTCAGAGTTGTGGCCAGTGGTGGCAAGAAGATCAAGACTGACAAGCCTTATGGTTAGTACTTATTACACACATACACATAGATACTATACATTAACAACTTACACCATAGATATATTTTAAAATAATTATAGTTATAACTTGTTAAAAGTAGTTTTGAAACATCTAAATACACACATATATTACATGGGATTTGTGCACACACTTGTTTTTCAGAAATTGTACATGAACAAGTTACACAATTGGTATATTTTAAAATAATTATAGTTATAACTTGGTCAAAATACGTCTTATAAAATAAAACAAGTTGGATACCTTATCAAATCTTTATAGATATATATATGGTGGTATGGGGGGTTGTTGGGGGTGTGGGTATGGATTACTCTTTCACTTGTTAATTTTGCTGCTTTTATGTGATTTTTTGCAGGAATTAATGGTGGCATGGCTTTGAGGGATGGAACTGATGCATCTGGCAGGAAAGGAAAGGTTGGTGGCTCATTAAATCTAAGTACATAATTATAAACAAAAAATATGTTTTTTTATCTAAACTAGGTATAAGTCAATTAAGTAATCTTAGTAATTGATGAGAAAATCAACACTTGTTCAATGCATTCATGTTTTGTTTTGTAAGTGCAGAATGTAGATCAATAAAATCATTAATCAACAATTGAAATATTTCACACACACACCAAAAAAAAAAAATCAACAATTAAAATTACTTGGGCTATGTTTGGTTTTGGGTTGAGAGACCTCCATCGTCTATTCAAAAAGTTAAACTGAAAAAGGCTATTGTTTGCTTTTCAGTTGGATTCGATTGTAAACCGAGTTTTACCTCATCTTTGCCTTGAAACTCAGTTTGAAATAGAAGAAAAGGAAGAGTTGCTTTCACAAACTCGATTTACAAAATGAATTTCATTCTAATTTGAATTTGTAAACTTCAATCCAAAAACACATTACATTTTATCCTGGGAAATGATTTCCTAGCGAGGAGCTGAATCCGTTGTTGACAGGAGGATAGGTTCTTTGGTTTGAGATTCTTGATAAGGACAAACTCAGTAGTAGATTAATATGATAAAAAATGAAAAGAAAATATTAATTTAAATTTACTGTCGTGCTTGTAATTAATTGAACATGGGTATCACTTCTTGTTAGAGAATAATATAAAATCATTCACACATCTTTTCTTTTTTTATTTATTTATCAGTTTAAGCTTTTGAAATTGTTAGTTGATTAGTTGATTATATAATCATGTTAGAGTGTTTCTAATTGTGGAGTCTAAAGTTCATTCCTTATGATTTCCATTCTCTTAATGTCGAATTTCAAGAAGAGACAAATAATTTTCTTTTGGCACAAGAAGAGATAAATAGTTTAAACCTTTGATATTGTTGGCGGTATTTACTATATTATTCTTCTAACTTTCCAAACATCAATTCAGGGAAAGGGTGTTTACCAGTTTGTAGACAAATACGGTGCTAATGTCGATGGTTACAGGTAATAATAAGATCTATATATTATTTCAAATTTATAAATTATTTTCATTCATTTGTGTATAAATTAACCTACTCATTCAAATTTCATTTGCCTGATTTATTATTATGCAGTCCTATCTACGACACCAAGGACTGGTCTCCAACCGGTGAGGTCTATGCTGGCGGTAAGAAACTTTCATTGTGGATAACTTTTGACATTCAAGAAAAAATAGCATGAAAGAGAGATAAAGAGAATAGGGATAATTTTTAATATATTTGTAAAAAAAATTCACTCATTACACATCATAGAGATAATAAAAAATAATATATGTTACGGAAAACCAAAGGGGTCTAATTTAAACAGGGTGCGTGATTTGTTATAAATTTTGTTTCTAATTTAAGTTATGAAAATTGGTATCTTTACTCTTTGGTTGTTCATTGTAGAGAATCCTTGCTTAAAGGAGCATTTTACCTATTCATTTGTGACTTTGTGTTTCAACACTATTAGAAGAGTAGTTTATCATAGTCAATTTTCTACTGATTTGATTATTATGATTAGATTTTTTTTCCACTATGAATAGCTTATCATAATCATAATAATAATTAAAAAATTATATATGCAGGTACGACTGGCTTGGCTATCTGGGCTGTGACTCTATTTGGTCTTCTAGCTGGTGGTGCACTTCTTGTCTACAACACAAGTGCTTTGGCTCAATAGACTTTGCAAATCGATGTTTAAGTTACAACTTAGTCCATGTAACTATCTAAAAATGAAGAACTATTCGTGAAGTACTTTGTGGATATGTTCCTTCTGTTCTATAAATGCGTGGGTGTGAAAAAACTTTTTTGTTAGTAATCATGCTTCTTCATCAGTGTCTCCAATTTGTTTCTCAATGTAAATCTCGTGCATAGCTAGCTTGCATTGATATGATGATTAATAAGAAAATATCATTAGTCGAATGGTTTGAAAATGCTAATTGTTTATAGTTCTAAGTTCTAACTATATTACAAAGGATAACTTATAAATGCTGTGCAGCCTGTGCTTATAATAGGTAGAGGTAGTGTTGTATTCTAATGAAAACATGTTATATCTTCATTGATGAATTCTTATACATGTATTTTCATTACAAAAACAACACTAAAATCACCTACGTCTTCGTCGTTTTAAAAAAATAAATATTTACGCAAGACCTTGATTTAAACATAGGTTATGTTTATATTTTACCCACCACATTTTTCTATGGGCGTATGTATTTCAAGGGTGATTTACTTCTAGGAATGTAAACTTGTCTTAATTTTCATTATCACGATGGAAGCTGTTATATTTTCAAAGTCCTGGCGTAAAATAATTGTATTATCCTACTACAAATTTCTGCTCCCACACTACACAGCCTCTCATCAACTATCTTTGGAATCTTAGCCCCATTTCTTTGACATTGGCCACTGTTTTAATGGAAAATTGGCCACTCCGCATATGTTTTGAATTTGGGGATTTTCTTGCTGCACCCAAAAAAATTCTTCATACACCCAACAGTGACAGCGAAAAATCAAAAAAATACTCTTATGTATATAGCCGATATGGATTGTCAATATATAAATACTGACCAATTAAGCTAATAGGTCAATTATATTAAAAAAAATTAATATCGTTATATAACATTAAAGTTTCTAATGTATATTTAATATACATATAAGTTTACATAATAAATTTATAACAATTAATTTTGATCTAATAATGTATTTTTTTACATGTGAACCTTACATAAGAGTATTTTTTGGTTTTCGCTTTTACTGCTAGGTGCAGGAAGAAATATGCTGGGTGCAGAAAGAAATATGATGGATACAGAAACAAAATCCCTTGAGTTCGAAGCCATAAATATTCTTCGGCTATCTATTCATATTCACTTAAATTCAAATTTTGCAGATTGAGCCGAAGAAATTATAAATGAATGGTGGACTTTACGCATGTAGAATAAATTGAGATTATTTTTAAAGATAAATTTTAAAAATAATGATTTCAATAATATATTCAATTCCACTTCATATTTACTCCTGTTTTCAAGGTAATCGTTAAAACCCCCTTTAAGTAGCGAGCCTAGGGAGAACTATGAAAAAACACCAAGAATAAATTCTAACAAAATCGAACTTACCTAAGAATAGCATAGCCAATAATTATAATTTCAAAAGCATTCTTATAAACAATAAGCAAACCAGATAAACCTCTGCGTCAATAATAATAGTTACTTTCAAGGTATCGTCTAGTACATGGAAGTCACCAATAGAGATTCCAAAAATATCCTCAGTAAGATCCTAAACAGGAACTAGTGAGAATGCAGTTACTTTCATGTTTATACAGATTATTGAACACAAATCAAATGGTTGAGAAGAAAAGACAGTATTAACTGATGTCAACTCTCGAGTTAAAACTTGGATAACCAAACAGCAAAATTAACTTTCTATACAAGCTGCCGTCCAACATGCATTCAGACATTATATCTAACACCCACAGGATGGGACCAATGAGGAAAAAA
Source organism: Glycine latifolia (assembly GCA_013407115.1). Classification (NCBI taxonomy): domain Eukaryota; kingdom Viridiplantae; phylum Streptophyta; class Magnoliopsida; order Fabales; family Fabaceae; genus Glycine; species Glycine latifolia. The sequence goes on from CM023955.1 coordinate 34,655,451, forward strand.
CTCTGCTTTCGTCCTTCGATGATACAATTTACTGTTCATTCCAAAACGAAAATTAGCGTCTCAATAAGCAAACTATCCACTTCCTAATGCTGCAACTAGTGGAGCCGCCAGCTATGGTGTTTCAACAAGTGTGTTACTTCCTAATGCTACTTCATTTCCTACTGCTGCAATTTTATCTTCCCTTGCCTGCCATAATTAACAATTATTAGCATATAAGTACTACTTAATGAACAAGTAAATCGTACATATAGATGAAGTATGGTGTATACCAGAATAAGGTACAATCTTCAGCAGTGCTATATTGTCCTTTGCATTTGAAGCTTCACAAAAACTGTAAAATGGATACAGATTTAATTCAGTCAAAAACCGATAAAGCACAAGGTAGTGTGTCAAATAACAGGCATTAAGAGAGTTGAGTATTAAAATCACACTTTGGCAGAGAGGGGTGGGGATACAACTTTCGCTGTATAAATGCAGAGTGATGATTAAAGAAAAGAACGTGCAAGGGAAATCTAGAGTATCCCTGCCCCAGGTTTAACTTCAATGATATAATAGGCTGATTGTGAATGCAAGTATATCAAATTTACTAAAAGGAGGATCTTCTGGAATCCAACAAACATTCAAGCAATTATCATCGTAAGTTATCATAACCCAATGGATATATTTTAAATAGAGCAAACGATGAAACCTTTTGCCCTTTATAGTGGCTATGTGAGAGTTTGATTGTGAAATCAAGTTGTAGAAACAGATACGTTCAGCCTATTAACAATGTTGTATGAAGGGATACTGCATTAGAATATTATGATTTCTCACATAACACGACACATCAAGCTGTCACCAGAAATCGATTTAAATTATGCGGATGCCAGTGAATAACTAAAACATTAGCCAATGTCCTTGAACAGAATAAACTGACTCAACATTCCATAATATGCTCCCAAAATCCCTAACTAATAACATCTTATAAATGTATATTATGAATAAAAGAAGCTAATTAATGTCCATAGTATAATCGCCAAGCAAATCATGTTTGAGTGGTCCAGATGACTACCTTTTCACTCTCTGCCGCTATCTTGATCACCACCATCAGCATTAACATCAATAGTGAAACCATACTCCTGATCACAACCCAGGTATGAATCACACATGAAATAAAGCGAATAGGATTTCCTTCCAGCATCAGCAGGAGCATCAAATTCCAGTTTGGCTTTTAACCTCCGCTGCAGGGAAACCCGTTTAATGGCAAGCAACAGATTGGTTTTGGTATCACCAACAATGAGCCACCACCCTTCCTCCTTGGCTTTTGGATACCTGGGAGCATCAACAGGTCCTACTTCTGTCCTTCCCTCAAGATCCCGCTCAAGAGTGACCAGCACAGTGACAACCTCCCCAGCCCGCACATTGTCACTCTCCAGCACCTCATATGACAAATCAATATTAGGGAACCGGTTACAAAATCGGGCAATATCCAACAACTGCGAATCTGACATGCCCAACAATTCTTGTCTCTCATTATCCTCCATCTCTAATAAATCAAACACAGTTTCTATACTCTTCCCTGGGTTCTCCTGGCACTTCTTAGCCAGATCCTTTGTGAAATGAGGAAGTTGAAGCAGCATGGAGTCACGTTCCCACATTCCCTGTGTCACCATTTGACTGACTTCCATAGCAAGAAGGGCCAGGCCCAGCCAACCATTGCTGGATATCACATCCACCATTGCCTGAAGCAGTCTATTTGCAGAAAGAAGCACCTCCTTCTGGTCCAATGCAAGGTTCCCACCTACGAATTGTCTAGAGAAATGGGCCTGAAGCAAAGCATTAGCTTTAACATGTGGATCTGTAACCTTGGGGTTTTCGAAGGAAAACCTCTGGTGATTAATTAACTTACGAACGACCTCTTCCTCTCCAGGTCGTATTGGAAGCTGAGCATACTCTGAAGCTGAAGACAGAATCTCCAAAAGACCCTTCATTTTAGTTTTTGAAGTCACAGATGATGAAAACCTTTCAATTGTTGTGTAACTGATGTAATAATAGGATGCTATCATTCCAAGATTGAGAGGAGCAAGCTCCATGTCATCCTCAATCGTAATGCACTTGCCCGCTTCTAAATCACTCAAAGTATTTTCCACCATCTCTGAGAGGTGATCAGAAAGATGTCTGTGACTAACTCCTTGTAAATTGTAATAATTGGGATTCTGCGTGAGCCGCCTGTACATGAATGTCCATGTAAGATAATCTACAGCATCTTGCTTGTTCTCAATAATTCCAGCAACAATTTCAGCGTTCAAGTTATCATGCAAGAAGTGATGAAGATGGCTTTCAACCGGGAATGCTTCATATAAGAACTTCTTGTAGTACTCCTTACGAGGAGCATGGCACAAGATGACACATTTTCCAGAATTGTCTACCAAAGGACGGCTGGCATGACCCATCATCTGCAGAAGATCAGTAACGGGGTAATCTGTCTGTGCATTCTCCCGCCCATCATAGTATTGCGTGCCCATCACAACTACCAAATGAGCCGACAAAGTCACTCCCCAACACATGGAACTGTTTAAAACACAGACTTGAATCCAGCCAGCTTCAAATAGCTGAGTCACAATGTCACGATCAAGACTGTTCAAGCCCTCATGCAAGTATCCAACTCCTTCACGTAAAGTAACTTTCAACATTTCATCAGTAATCTTGTCAAGAAAAGGTTCAAGCTCTTCGGCTGACCGCAATAAAAATGGCTTCTCCCCACTGTCTGCACCTGAGTAAGTAATCAGATCCACAGCTGTCAGTCGGACATGTTTCCTTGTAGGTACAAATACAAGGGCAGGTTTTCCATTCTTGGCATGTTGAACAATTGCAGTGTAAGTTGGCTTGGTCATTGCCTGCATCCTAGCCTCAAAATTAGCAATATCTATGCCCTGAATGTGAATTTCCAAAGGCACAGGACGAACACCAGGGGGGAAATTGAAAAGGCCATGGGAGGTAGCTCCGATCCATTCTCCCAGATCTTTAGCATTCGCAAGTGAGGTAGACAAAGCCACAATACGAATCTTGTTTTCAACCTGACTAGCAATATATCTCATCCTAGAAACTACAACCTCTAAAATAGGACCACCTTGACCTCCAATCAAGTGGAGCTCATCAATGATGAAAAGACTAACTTGTTGAACATGTTTCCTCTGTTTCCAGCGGCGAGATAAAGCATCCCATTTCTCAGGGGTACTAATAATAATCTGCCCCTTCTCAAGAAGTTTCAAGTCGGTCGCAGTTTCTCCAGTCAATTCAACCACCCTCAATTTAAGACCACCTCCAAATTTCCTCTCCCAATCACGATAACGCTCCTTGGCAAGAGCTTCAACGGGTGCAACATAAACTACACGCATGACACTATCAGGCCCTTTTTGATGATTCCTCAAAATAGCAAATTCTGCACATATAGTCTTACCACTCCCTGTTGGAGCAGCAACTAAGACATTGTCATCAGAATTATACAGAACTGTGAAGACTTGTGTCTGAACAGGATTAAAATGCTTAAACTCCTTATAAAGAGATTCATATGATGGATTTCGCAAGGCAGTCACAGGCAGTGGTTGCAGATCCAGTAGTTCAGTTGGTGGAGGGTACTTTTCAGGTAAGATTAGATGCCTGAAAGAAACGGGTAAAACAGTTTGTGATCCAAGCCATCTATCTGAAACAACACGGATAAAGTACTGAGGGGGAAGAGGTTCATATATTGGCACTGTGAAATTCAGTGTGTGGTCCTCATCAATATACTGCTTTTTCAGCATAAAATATTCATGGTGAAGAATATATTCTCCATCATTATCCTCAACAATCACCCAGAATGGTTCAACATATCCATGAATTCTGTCATCCCATGCAAAGTCTGGAGTTATCGTCAGCTCAACCCTCAAAACTGTGCGAGTAATTGGCTGCACATGTGCTGCAAGGTTCAGTTTAGGAAACTGATGGATAAATTTATGAAGAGTCCTTCCCATCTTCGGTGCACGAATGAGTTCACCTATCTCTTGTGATGATAGGTCATAATACCTTTCCCAAGCCAAATCTTTCTTCTCCAACTTCGTTAACAAATCACTTGGAATTCCGTTGAACTGACGAAGAGGTGTCTGGACACTCCACATCCTCTTGGTCACCATTTTGCATAAGTTCAAAGCCTTCTCAGCCAACTGCGCCCAGCCACGTTTCAAGACAATCTCAAAAAGCGCTCGCAAAAGACGTCCAGCACTCTGAAAGTGGGGAAAAAATACAACAATCAGCAACAGGACTAAGACAGCCACCATTTCAAAAATTAATCACTCAACAAAGGGAACAAATGAAGTCTAACCTGAGTGATAAAGACCATATCAGATGTCAGCGAGAGTCCTTCAAGCTTTAATTGTGAAATGTATGCTTGCAATAAAACATTGATCTTGGCACTTGGCTCTTCCAGACTTTCCTTGACAGGGATGGGAACACGGTCCAAAAGCTTGGCTAGCTCCATCTTCTCATCTTGTCTTACTGTTACATACTTGAATTCTTCACTCAAAGAGAACAATCGACAAAGCTCTATGTCCCCCATTGTAGGCTTCAAATGCTCGTTATACGTGGATATGGATCCGTGTGTTATGTAGTAATAGCTAGCAATACGACCCAAGTCAGTGACCTGGAAATATCCACTCTTCCTATCATACTTCACCAAATTATTTCTATCCAAGATGGTTGCAGCTGTATGAATCTGCAAGATTTCAACAAGATATATAGATCAATATCAGCCAATAAATAAAAAAGGTTAGTATGAACAGGCAATAAACATCCTAAAATCTCAACATTGAATATCATTTGAAATTCATTCAAGAAAAAATTTGAAGGAGAAAAATCAAACAACCAAATGAGACCAAGAACACTGTCTCTAACTAGAATGAGTAATTTTCACGACCAATGAAAGATTTGGTTCCCTTCTCATGCAATTTTACATAAATCATGACAATGATAAGCATAACCATCTTCAAAACATCAGATAAAGATTGCCAAAAAAAGTGACACCTAATAAATAAATCAAATAACTACAAGTGCATCTGCTTTAGTTCAGGCAATTATATAGTGATAAATTAGAGTGTTGAGATGCTCACCAAATCAGCCCTCCTCTCTTCCAATGTTATATCTCTTGTTAGGACGTCAGGTGCTATACAATATAATGAAGGATTCCTCAACATACGGACATACAAGTAAGTGTATCCAAGCCAATTACAGGCCTCCCTGGCATTTTGTACAGTACCAAGAACAATTTCTGCATTCAGCTGATCAGCCAGCTTGGACACAAACTGACTCTCAATCGGAAGTTGTTGGTTCATGAGAGAGAGGTAATACTGCAACTCACTATGACCAGTAACAATTATTCCCTCACCATATGAGTCATATTGGGGCCTTCCAGCACGACCCAGCATCTGCATCACATCAAGAGGACTTAGTTCAGTCCAGGCCCCCTTTTCGGGATTATAAATCTGTGTCCCTTTAATTATCACTGTATGAGCAGGTAGATTCACACCCCAAGCAAGGGTCGCAGTAGAAACCAACACTTGCACATGCCCATCAGCAAATAGATCCTCAACAAGCTGGCGATCTGTCCTGGTCATACCAGCATGATGAATTGCAAAACCATATGGAAGAAGATCTTTAAGATCATTGCTCTTCACAAGATCAGTATGAGTATGAAGAATCTCACGACTAGCACTGTCTTCTTTAAGAAACCTACCAAGAGTATCATTTGCGAGTGCAGTATCTCTGATGGCTCTAGCAGTTTTAGAAGTTTCTTTCCTGGAATGTACAAAGATAAGAACCTGATGTTTTCCAGCCACAGCCATAACTTTCTCGTAACAGATATCATTCATCAACTGGAACCTCTGAAGTGGCTTCTTCACTGTGATTCCAACATACTGTTGAGAAAGAGGAACAGGTCTATAACTATTATCAAAATAAAACAACCCCTTCTTCAGATCAACACGCAAAAACAATGCAACATCTTCATAATTAGGGAGTGTAGCAGACAATCCCACCAACCGAATATAGTCCTTTGTGGTTTCAATCTGCCTTACCGTTCTAGCAACAATACTTTCTAGTACAGGCCCTCTGTTATCATGAAGTAGATGAATCTCATCAATGATAAGAAGCTTTACAAGCTGTGTATAAGTGCGGTCACCCGACTTTCGAGTGATAATATCCCACTTCTCAGGAGTTGTCACAATAATTTGAGTCTCTTCTATCTGTTGCCGCGTTAGTGACTGATCTCCACTGAGCTCCCTAACTTTAACATCATAATCCTGTAATCTATTAGACAAATTCCCAACTATCTCGGCCACAAGAGCTTTCATAGGCGCAACATAAACAATCTTATAAGCACTATGGTCAATAGAACCATCCTTAGGATTCCTGTGCCGGGCAATTTGTTGAAGTATCGTCAGCACTGCAACATTAGTTTTTCCAGCCCCAGTTGGAGCACAGAGCAGAAGATTATCAGGCTGGAAAAGGGCAGTCTCATAAACCTTGCTCTGCACCCTATTCAACTGTGTCATTCCTTTGAAAGCCGGCTGTGCCCAATCAGGCATAGAAGATATTTTCACGAGCTTCTCATTAGGATCAAGCGGTTTAGCCTTCAAGGCAGGCACATGAATCTCTTCATAACCCTTGCTGAGATGCCTATAAGACCCATCAGGCAGGTCACACTTCTTCTTAGCCATGAAAAAACCACCTTGAGCAAAAGCAATACTATCAAGATCAAGCATCTGGCGCTGACCCTTCAACCATCCACTCTCCCCATCTCTATCCGCAACCACCCTCCTGCTCCTATCCCTACTTTCCTTATCCCCATCTCCACCAGTATCATCCTTCAATCTCCTAGCCTCTTCCCTAATACTCTTCTCCAAATTTTTCTGCCTCTCCTTCGCAGAAGCCCTTGTCGCATGCAACTGTTCCAAAATTGGCTGCAACTCCGTCCCCTTCATCTCCTCCTCAATCCTCTCCCTCTCCTCTTGGTCCTGCGCCCTTGCCAACCGCGTGCACCACACAATCTTCAACCTATTCCGCAACAAAAACTTAATGAGGCTGAACTTATCAAACTCAAGATGAAACAAAAGCTTGTTCTCCACCTCCCTATCATCCCCCTCAGCAAGAATCTTGAGCACCTCCTCCGCGAGCTTCTGGCAGTGCTGTGGATCAATCTGCTGCTCAAAAGCCTGAGATATTTTCCTCTGAAGCCAATAAGCATCAATATCCTGCACATTCAAACTCATCCCTTCATTACCCTCTTCCATATCCTCATCATCAATTCCACCCATCTGCATAGCCCCGGAACTGTTCGGCTCTGCCACATCCTCATCCTCTTCCTCCTCATCCTGCACAATATCCAAATCACTCTCCTCATCATCATCCTCATTCTCCTCAAACTCAACAGCAACACCAACATCATCATCAAGCCCCTCCTCACCATCCATCGCGGAACTCCCATTGGGAACATCCACAGCCTCCTGAAAATCAGTAATTAACTTCCCAATGGACACAAGCTGGTCAAAAACATGGCCAGGTATAGGGTTCAAAAGCTTCTCAATGTCTTTCTTCTTATCAGGGTTCTTTACGGCGTCATTTTTTAGCACGGCGAGGATCTCATCGGCGGCGGCGCTGACAATGCTGAGGGGCTGGCCGCCGAGCTGGTTCTGGATGACGCTGAGCATCGCCTCGTAGGCGGCACGGGTCTCCTTCGTCTTCGGCTGGTACACGCCGTCGTCGGAGGCGGAGAGCACACTGTCATGCTGAACTCGGCGCCGCTTCGAGGGGACAGCGGCGGCGTCATCAGCGGCAGCATCACGGTCTTTCTTCTTCTTCTTGTTCTTCGCCTTCTCGAGCTTCTCGTCGAGCTCCGGCGGCCGGCCACGGTAGGCGCGGTCGCCGAAGCTCTTGGGATCGATTTTCCCCCACAATGACTCGGGCTCACCGGTGGGCTCGTGTGTGTCGCGGGGGCGCGAGTCGGTGGTGAGCACCAGGCTCGAATTCGCACGGTACTCGTACTGCTTGAAACGCGCGTGCGCTTCAGCGCCTCCTCCTAGTTGCGCCATTTGCCAAACCCTAACTGCAAAACCCTAGAAAACACTGCAGGGAGAGGTAAAGTGAAAGTGAAACCCTAAGTAGCAATTGAAATTGAAGTATCGAAGCTATATGAAAATGTTTGAAGAGCGAAAAAGATTACACTAATACTGCTACTGATAGTGTTGAGAATTGTGAAACGTGACTTTTACAACATAGCTTTTAGAATTGAGATGCAGTGGACGTACCTAAGAAGAAGAAGAAGAAGAAGAAGAAAGGGAGAGAAATGGATTAAGAGGTTGGGGGAGAACAGCGTTAATGGGCTTAGGACTGACCCGATAGAAGGACAAACGGGTCTGATTAGGAGTTGCTATTCGCACTTGTGGTTTTGCTAATAGCACTATCCACGCGGATGCACTTTAACCATACCACAAAATTGCACAACAAAATCATGTTTCCATTGTACAATTGGCGGGAAAAATGTACAATGAAAGTACAATTTCTTTGTGCATTAGAAGTAACACAACATAATTGTGTTTTCGTTGTGTTAATTGATCCCCCTCAATCATACAACGGAAACACGATTGCATTGTGTAGTGAAGATAACACAATGGAACCGTGTTTCAGTTATGTTATTTGATCTCACCCCAATTGCACACAGAAGCATGATTTCGCTGTGCAATCGCCCCCCTTTACAACAGAATCATGATTTTATTGTGTTAATCAACACAATGGAATCATGAATATAAGTAGTTTGAGGAAGCTCAATGCATTGTGTTAGATCTTTCACCATATTGGACTGAAGATAGAGGGAGTAGTTGTTATGTATTATGATGGTGATGTGGTATCAACTTTTGAGGGAGTATTGTTTGAATGTCTAATGGTCCTAAATTCATAAAAATTAGTGAGGAAATGTTGTTTATTGCTTTGAGGTAAGCAGTTACAGTTGCCATTGGAGGTGGAAGAATCTTATTTGAAGTTTTTTTATCGTAAACCTATATTTGTAGGTGACGATTGTGTTGAGTACAATTGTATGGAGCTCAAAGACGACAATAAAGTCGGAAAGATGATTTTATCTTTTCATAGTTTAGTTTTAAAGGTTCGATTGAGTTGTATGATGGTTGACCAATCTTCAATACAAATCCTTGTCCTGCTGCATAAACCAAGACCTGTCGAATAGATCATTGCTCTGATGTGTGGATCAATGATGACAACAAGCTTTAATGAAGATCATAGCTCTATTTAGTCATGTTTTTAATTGATGATATTTATGTTAGTTGTGGTTCTTGTTGTTGTTATTTGTTTTTTTAATGTTCTTTATTACATTATTAGGTGTGTATTGTTTAAACATAAAACAGGACAAACATAAACTGCTAAAAATAAGAGCATACACCATAAAAATAAGTTTGTACAAAAAGCATCATTAGTAGAATACATAAAAAACAAAATGACAAATGTCCTCAAGTGCTCTTGCGACCACCTCCTCTGCCACCTTTTTGTTGGCTTTCTTCCTCGACAGCAACTGCTCCTCAGTAGAGCTACATCAAGCTACAAGACCCTTATGTGTCATCAGTAGAAGTTGTTGTATGACCTGATGACTATTCGTACCTTCAAGTACAGCTCTCATGTCCAGCAGTCTCTATGTGGAGCTCTAACATCATCTGGAATCGATCCTACATAGATATTTAACAATACAATTGGAATACGATTTCGTTATGCTTCTAAACCCAGAACACAACAAAATCGTAATTTCGTTGTGTATTTTTTTTTTAAACAAAAAATGCAACGAATATATGATTCCCTTGTGTTCTAGGTTCAAAAACACAACGAAATTGTATTTTCACTATGCACATAAAAAACAAAGAAAAAAAAGTGTCTACCTTGCAACGTTGCAGTGTGTGAGAGGGATAAAGAGTTGGAGAGAGAGAGTGGGAGAGGGAGAAGAAGAAGAGGAAAGGGTGGGGGTAGGGAAACATATGGCGGAGGGGGGAAGAGAGAAGGAGTAAGGGTGAGGAGAATGGTAGTTTTGACTATTTTCTACAATTTTTGAAAATGGTAATGGGAATAACAAATTAGGGTAGTGGGAATAGTTGTTCCCGTTTGATTTGGGTTATAAGCCCTAGTTGCAAATGTGGAGTTGGATTCATGAATTTATTAAGCTTGGACTAGGGGTGGCCAAAGTTCATTCAGTTTTTGTCTCGAACTGAACTAAATTATAAAAACAGCTCTTAATAATTAAACTGAATTGTTCATTGGAGAAAAACAATTCAATTTAGTTTTTAAAAGCAGTTTAATTACAATTTTTAGTTAAAAAACTAAACTGAACTATAAACAGTTTCATGTAAACAACATAAATACAAGTTATAAAATTCCATAGTTTCCCTAATCAATATACTTGGACAGAGGCTGAACTAAAAAAAATAACAAAAACACAGAAAGTCTGAAACAAATTTGGTCCTATTGATTAACAAATTAGGTCCTAAAACTGTTGGTGATAAGGCAATGCTCCTGGAATTGCAGTCTCTAGCTTCCTTAAAGTTTTTCTTCTTGAAAATCTCATTACCCTGAAATATACATGGGTTGCAGTCAGCATTACCATACAAGACAACTACATTAACCAATCTGACAAACAAGGTAAATACAAATAATAATTACACTCAATTAATGTTCCTTCAATCATCAAGATTAATAGTGGTGGTCAATGAAGTTCCTTCATGTGGAGACAACACATATGCAAATAGAAAAATATTTTGTTACTTTTTAAAATTTATTATAAAAGCATAACAAGATTATGTATAACATTGATATTAACTTACCTTGCTCAAATTTCTCGAGTTCTTTAAAGCCCTCATTAGTAAACATTGAAAAAAAATGTTCCTTTCAACCAATCTTGTGTGCAAACCAATACTTCCACCATTCTAAGAGTAAGGGAACTTAAATAAAGATCAAGAATCCTTCCTCTAGCATTGAATGAAGATTCTGATGCTACAGTAGAAACGAGAATCGCTAACACCTTTCGGGCCATACTTCCCAGGATAGGAAATCTGGTTGAGTTTACTTTCCACCAGTTTAAAATATCAAAATTAATTGACTTAATGAAAGGCTCACAATCTTCATTCAAATATTTATCCAACTCAATTTTTGTATCAATTTTATGCCCGCTTATTCATAGATATAAACTCATACCATGGATATCATTATCTTCTTCTTCACCCATTTGTACTAGTTCTTAGTTAATTTGAGAGCCCTCCTCAACACCTTGGTATTTCTCATAAAGTGTTTTTAAACTAGAAGACAACTTCAACTTCAATTCTTTTGTCTAGTCTTCATTAAATAAGCAGTTAACAAAGTGATTAACATATTTCACCTTACATCAAGATCAAGGACAACGACAATCAATAGCAAAATGTTGATTACACTAGTGTTCCCCAATATTTGTCATAGTTAACTCATTTGAGTAGCCATTGAACTTTTGCAAACATCATTATGATTTTCACACTTGTGAATCTTCCTACCAATTGCAAATACTTCATATATATATATATATATATATATATATATATATATATATAATATTACTAGTGGCATTGTAAGAACAAGAAATCTGCATCATTGCATCATAAAAAAATATTCAAAAAAGGAAGGAATGGACGAGCTTCATTCCAATCCAATTCTAAAGGTATACCATACCCTTTTTGTAGATCATCAACATACTTTTTTTCTTCCATTTCAAGCCTGTCAATTGCTTTTTGATACTTGATAGCTGCCTCCAACATTAAGTAAGTTGAATTCCACCTAATTTCCACGTCTAGGCAAACAAGGCCCTTGTAAAGAATTTTCTCTTGTTTAGCATAACCCTTGAATTTAGCCAATCTAAATTGTAAGGATATGATATACTTGATTGTAGCACAGATTCCTAAAATAGATTCTTTTACATGTTTTAGGCCATGCTTCACAATCAAGCACAAAATATGTGCACAAAATTGCATATGGATATAATCCCCCTTCAAAAGTACATTGTACCGAAACATGAACCTTTTTTTAAGTGTTGAATCCTGAGGTCATTAGATAAAGCATTGTCCTTAGTTACACTAAAGACCTGATTCAACTCTCATTCATTCAAGCATATTTCAACATTTTTTGCCATATTCTCTTTAGAATGTCTTGTGATTTGACAAAAGCTCAAAATTACTTTTGCAACTTCCAATTATTATCAATGAAATGAGCAATCAACTCATGTAAGTGAAGTTCTGGATTGATGTCCATGTATATGTGGTAAGACAAACCCTCCCGCAGTGCTTAGAAAGAATTTTCTTCAACTTTTCTTTCTTCTCATCAAAGAGTATAACAATGTCACATGTTGATGTAGCACATGATGGGACACTAAATCATGGTTGCAAGACAAATAGAAACTTGATGAATGTTTCATTCTCCACAAACCGAAATGGCAGCTTGAAAATCACAAGCATCTTCACAACTTCCTTTTGGCACAACTTTTGGTCAAATTTCAAACAACTTGATGAAGAGCGAACACCACCACCCATTTGCCTCTCTACAACTTGTGATGAGGAAGCATTTGATCTTTGCACTTTTTGTCCTTTATCTAGATTATCAGGGCATTTCAATAAATGATTCTTCATAGTAGTTAGTCCATCCATAAACTTAATTGGGGTACCAAAATAATTGCATGTCACCTTATAGTCTTCATTGGAATCTTCTTTAAAATGGTCCCATGCTACTGATTGAGTTTTACGCTTTGATGATGCTTTTGATTGACATGGTAATTGAGCTTTAGTGGTAGAGGCATATGAGGTATTAGCAATTGGATGTCATGTTGTCTCCGGTAGTGAAGAATCCATCTGATTTCAGCTATAAGAAAAACAAGAATAAGGACAGACATAAACCAATAATAGCAAACTATGTTTTTCTAAATTCCAAAACATTTATCACTCAATAAAAGTGAATTTTATACTTGACAACATAGTAAGCTTGCATGTCATTGTTTAAATCAAACTCAGAGAATAATATTGAACAACAAAAGAGTCTTCTACATAGAGACCAAAAGGGGTCAAGGAAAAACCACTACATTGGAAAAAAGAATGAAGAACAAGTTAAAAGCAATAATTAGGTAAATGGTATATGCATGGGTATAACAAATTCACACACCACACACAACAATATCTAAAACATTAGGACAAATATATAATATCCCATTTAACTAGCAATATATTGGTATAAATGACAAACTGATATATGATAGCTCTCCAAAGTAATAAGTTCCTTGTTTTCCATGCTTGTACAAAAGTTCCAACAGTAATTGGTCCAATGACTATGGTACAGAAATAAAAAAAATTGCAGCTAAGCAATCAATGACTAGCCAAGCAAACATCTAATCTAAAAAAGAAACAAATAAAATCCACAGAGTAATGTAACTGAAGTTTCTAGGACAAATATATTGTATCTCTACCATTATGATAAGCATCAAAGCATTGAATCTGGTTGTAACTAATAACAATAACACATATAGTATTAGTAACTACTAATTATTAAATATAATAGCAATATCATATATATAATTAGCAAATAATAACAAAGAAATATAAATGGATGGAGCTTGAAGAATACAAGTAAAGAGCCACAACACAACCATGGAAGTCTCATCAGGCTCAAATCCACAACCTTACATCCTAAAAAAATACACAATCATATCACCCAACGAAAGACTCTCAACACAAGTAGTCATAACTGAGTTCCAATAAACAACAGTTCTCTTAGGCATTTCATCGAACACCTTCCTCACACCCACAATCTTCTTACAACACCCGTAAAAATGCATCAAATTATTAACCCGTAAATTGAGTGGATGTTTGTATAAGCACACTGGTTCAATCAAAATAAAATAACCCATAAATGGATTTGGGATTTAGGGTCTTACCTTTGTGAGAGTGAGAACTGAAACTTGAGCTAAAGTGCGAGACGTAAGTGAGTGTGAACCTTAAATGACAAAGGTTGAGCTAGAGAAAACAATGAATGTGCCTCATTGTATCATTGAGTACGAGTGTGTCACTGTGTTGTGAGAGTGTGTCACTACATTATGCCTCACTGTCTTATGCAATCATGTGAACACTTGAGTTAGAGTGTTAAATTAACAGTTATCTGTTAAGTTTTTTTTAAAATTAAAATGCACTGAATTGTGTTTAATAACAGTTCAATTTTTTAAAATAAAATAAAAGATAAGTTTAATTAAGTTTTTTTTTAAAATTTAGTTATTTTAAGTTCAATTTAATTCAATTAACTACTAATTCAATTTATAACAGTTATTATGAACACTCCTAATTTCAACCAACAATAAGAATTTTAAGGCAATTATTTCTGGCACCTTTTCAACCTTCTGAAAAGCTGAATTGTTTCAAGGCATTTATAAGCCATCAAAAAGTCATAATGACTTGCTTATATAAAAATGTAGATTTTATGAATTTTTGGAAAACTATTTTAAGTTATTCAAAGGCTTAAGATTAATGATTTTAAGTTATTCACTTTGACTAATGCATAATATATGCATTTTCAAGTTACTAATTTTGTATTCTTTTCATGTTTATAACAAATGGTGTTGTCGTTGGTGCCTTTGAATCATTTTACATTTTATTCATCATCCCCAATTTGCTTTACAAATTATTGCAGCTCAAATCTTTTATGAATATCAATCAGACATCATTCAATTGACTATCTACTATATATTTTCAAGTGCATTTGGAGCAATTTTTTGTCAACCCATTCTATTTTGGCTAAGTGTCACTCTCTGGTGTAGTGTTTGCCTAGACAACTCTTCTTCCCTTACTTAAAATACAAATAATTCAAATTTATAATGTGTAATATATGGATTCCAATCACAATTTTAATTTTCAATTTTATTTGCATTTATTTGATTTTTAATCAAAAACAACAAAACCAATTTTGTTGTTTTCTTTCTTCTCTCCCCAATTTCATTATCTCCCTCATTCTTCTTTTTTTTCTTCTCCATGATTTAGTCTCCATTCTCCAATCGTCAATGCCGATTAAAACACTGTAAATGACCATAACAATAAGGTAGTCCTTTTTTTCTCTTTCTTTCCATTTTCATCTTCAAGAAAAACTTGACATTTACATGTATTGTTTTCATTGTCAGCCATTGTGAGCAAACGAGGCTTCTCTCAATAAAGAATAATAGTTATTATGAGATAGGAATTGGCATTCAAGAACAAGAGAAATTGAGGATTTGAGTTTTCTACTATTAATTAGGGCTAACTCTTACCATTCTTTCCATTTTGATTTTCCTCAAAGAACCCTTCACGGATTTAACCATACTGTGTTTGGGCTATTGTAATTGTTGTTGTAGTCTTTGAATTCAACATAGGTATAACAATAACTAACTAAAATACAACGCTTGCAATACTTTTCTTTTCATTTGTTTGGCTCAAATTTCATTTTTTTTTCTTTTTTCCTCTATCCTTTTATTACCTTTTTTAATGTAGCACAATGCAAGTTATAATATATCTTACATGGCCTATATTTTCTCATAACAATTACGCTTTTCTCATAATGCAAGTTATAATATATTTTGATTACATTTTTCTTTGTTGTTTCTTCATTCTTGTATGACCTTTATCAACAATGATTTCTTTTTTGGTATATATTCATATTGTTGAGCCATCACCACTAACTTATACCAACAATTTTTAAGTTTGACTACTAGTCAATAAAAAATATTTCAATAATTTTTAATTTCGAGGATCAATCAATAAAATTTGTTCCTGACATTTTCTCAAGACGAGACACAAGTTTAGAATCCACTAAATCCATGATTCCAACAATGACACAAGATAGACATTAATTATTGACACCATTTGTGACCTTGTAAGATGTAGCACATTAGATGTCGCTCATAAATTGATGGACTTTTTATTATTATTTATCACCAAATTGAAGGAAGGAATAAAGTATGTTTTAGATTAGAGCTCTACAAAAGCAACAAATACCTTGCAGTGACATTGCTTTTAGAGTTTTAATCTTACAGAAGGCTTCATTCGTTGTATTTTCTCAATAGGACCAAATTCATGATGATATAAAAATACCAGTTTTTCCACACGATACAAATCCACACCTAACTCCAATGTGTTGTCTTTTCCAGGTGCCTAAATCTTAGGTAATAGGTAGTGCAGACAAAAGAACTTAATTCAAATTCTTCTTGTCAACCCAATAATATGGATGCATCACTTGTTAGACTTATTTTGAATTTTAAAATTAAAATCTTAATATTCTTTTTGTTATTCTCACTAATGTATTTGGTTATCTTATTTTCAATGCTGGACATAAATTGACCCTATAGAAGTTAGAGTCTCTAGACTAAACATATCATTAGAAAATACCCACGTTCATCGTGCGAGAGGTGTTAAAGGCTGGAAGCATTTTCTGGGTGAGTTTATGTTGAGTGTTACTGAAATAGAAAAGACAATGGTCAGAGGTTAGTGATCCTTAATCCATTTATTTGCAAGGTGCAATCTGTTTACATGTTTTTATTCTATCAGGACTTCCCAAGTAATATTATTTTATTTTATTGTATGAAGGATTTAGGTTTAAAATTCTCAACATTTATAAGTTTCCTTATTTTTAAACTAGCACAAGTGTTGCCAAATAACTATAAAACCTATACAGTTTAAATAAATTTTGGCTTTTTTCACCTCAATTTAATATGGAACGCAAAAGTGCCATTTTTTGTTAATCTACATAGATTTTTATAACCTCTACTAAAAAACCTTTGTTAATTAGTGTAATTTTTGTAGTGATAGTAAGGCTTAAGTGTGAAAAAGAAGAATTACAAGAGTCATAAACTCTCTTTCAACCCTTAAAAATCCAAAACACAAACACAAAAACTCTCATTCTACTTTATTCTTTGCCTCCAAGAAAACTTATTCTTTGAAGATTTGAGAACTAGATTGTCTTGCTTGAAGGAGGTCTTTTTCTCCTTTCTTCATTTCCCATTGGTTGTCCCTTGGTGTGGTAAGCACCTCCCGTCCCTCTTTTATATTCCATTTTTGTTTTCCCTAGGGCACCCATAGGGGTTACATGAAAAAGGCTTAGTTTTTAGGTTTGATTCTAACTTTGGGTTGGTTTTGGGTATGGATAATGCCCTTGTAGTGTGAATTGCTAGTGTAATTGAAGAAAATACCCACCTTGGAGCCTTTGATTCATCTTAAAGCAAGTGAGTTTGATAGGTAAGGAAAGTTTTATCATTTTCTATGCATAGTTTGTTGTGGATTGGTTTCAAGGTTGATTGAAAATGAATCATGTTGTCTAAAAATGGAAGTTTGAGCTCTTGAGTTTTGAAATTGGAATTTTTTTTATTGTTTGATGAATATTGATGAAAAGTTTCTATTTGTAAAGAGTTTTGATGTTGTTTATGTATTGCAATTGATAGAAAATGGTTTGGGTTTGTTTTGTGATGATTTGGAAGCCAGTGATTAGTCTGGTGTCCAATGACCAGATTTGAATCCAATGATTAGTTTTGAGTTCAGAAAACAATTCTTGATGTGGATGTGATTTATGTTCCTTTTTCTTGTGTAAATTATTTGTTTTGAGCACTTAATGATTTGATGATGATATGAGATGATGTTGTTTTATGATTATAATTGACTTTATGTTGGGCTCATGAGATTCACATTTATATGAATTTTGGTGAGTTGTTTGCAAGAATTCCAAGTGTTGGAATGTCTTGGTATGCTTATTGAATTATATGTGGGTTCATGAGTGTGATGAACGTATGAAAGGTGAATCTGTGATATTATAACCTCTTATGGTATTAAGGTTGGTGAATGAATTTATGATGACATATGATATTAATTTGAATTATCATAACATGCATGTATTGATGAAAGGCATTATATGTGAGTAGGAATATAGGTTGGGGTTCTAAGAAGGCCCTCAACCTAATGTTGGAGGTTGTCGTGGTAACTAACGCCGAATGGGCCTATGGGTGGGTGAATCCCTAGATAGGTTAAGGTCTTTGAAAGTCTTACCAAGGTAAATAACTACCTACATTCATCAATTTTTGATAAAATCACACTTTCTCTGCAGGATTAATTCGAGTCTCCTCAGATGGTCAAATCATAGAGTGCGATTATGTTAAAGGATGTACTTGGATTGATTGTTCAAAAGGTGAAATCTTCCGAGAGTAAATAGTCATCATGACATAAGATGATAATTAGACATGTGCATTAGTAATTATGACTTGAAAATGATGAGTTATTTGAGGAGTTGTATTAGTACATGGTTGTTGGAAAAATGAATGATTTTTATATCTCTTTTAACATGGTGATCTATTATTTGTCTTATTTATTGTTTCTTTTAAAATGAGTTTATCCTTGCATTTTCTATTGAACTATAATGATAATATCATTTGACATAGGAGTAAATTATGATGTAGCTTTTGAGGAGTATTTTTACTTGTGGTTAATGTAGACTTGGGAGTGGACTTAAGGATGAGATTCGATGCTTGGTCTTTTATGTTTTTTTCTTAGTAGGGATCGACTAAGGGTTTATATATATATATATATATATATATATATATATATATATTTATGGATATATGATTTATTTATTCCCTTAATGGGACCCTTGAGATTTGATTATAATGTTTTGATGATGTAGTGCGTTAGGGCATAAACATCTTTATATTTTACAACTTGAGGACCTTTTATAAGTGATGTTTATATGACATACTTGTATTAATGAAAAATTTATAATATTTTCATTAATTAAACTAATTCAAGTGGTTTAAAAGGATTAAAAAATATAATCTTTTTGCGTTTTAGTCTTAGTGTTTCATGTAATAACACTTGGGATTGTTACATCTAACATTTATCATTGTCAATTTTGTGAAGTATAACATTAAAATAATAAATTAAATATTATAAATAGTACAATGATTAAAATAAATAATGTAATATAAAAAATGTGTAAATAAATATTTTAATAATAATAAAAATTAAAAGCTAGAAGTTAACATTTAAAAAAATGTATTTCAAATAATGTTTCAGAAAATGTTAGAAACTACTAAAAAAGTTTTTTTTATTGAACAATTAAACAAATTTTCAACTAGTAAAAAAGTTAGAAGCTATAAACTAATATTTTAAAAAATATTACTTTAAGTTATGCTTAAAAAAATGTTAAAAATTATTAAACAAATTTGTGTATCTAAAAGTCAAATAAGTTTTTCAATAAATAAAAAAATTAAAAATTAACTAAAATCACTTATCAAACCTACTTTTACTAGATTCCAATTTTTAATGGGTTAATTTATGTAAATTATTTAGATTTTGTAAAGAAAATTGTATTTGGATTTAGATACATATACAAGGAAATCAACGGGCAAAAGTACTCCACCTATGGTAGCTAGTAGCTACTAATTAGGACACCATAGTAACCATTTCCCTTATTTTTCGTTTTTATATACAAAGGCAAAAACCAGCATCCTCAAAATAATTTCATGCTCACATTCTCAAAAGCAAGTGCTGTACTACGACTAAATTTTTCATTATCTAAATGTCAACAATTTTATTTTTATTTTTAGGATCATCTTGTACAATTTTTTGTTTATTAGGGATAGATACAAATAAACAAGTTGTGACTATTCCTCTGTCTAGGCTTTGGGGGCACGACTTCGTGAAAACTAATATGCCCCTTTCGATTTCTAAGACATGCAAATGGGGAGTTAACGTTTTCTTTTTTTCTTGAGGGAATATTAGCAATATTCATATAGTCATAGGTCACTTGTATGTTTATGGAGCTAAGAGCACAAGCCTACTCCATCGAAAAGTTTTCAAGATTTCTAAAGATATAATATAATAGCATGTTTGAATATAAGTTATAAGTGTGTTTTGAGAATTTATTTCCAGTCTTACATTCAAACAAACTCTAAAAATAATATTTTAACTTTGTGATGGTAGATAGTTTAAGCATCGGTGGTACAATCTTTGAGTTAGGTCAATAGTTGTTTTCAAAGAATCCCATGCACTTGATGCATATATACAAGAGAAAGCTAATTAGGTTCTAGCTAGACTTCGATCCGCACAAACCTAATCCAAGTTTTACTTTCAACGTTATGTTGCAACTGTTCACACATGCTATGGGAGTATCCTTGTTTGACATCAAAATCATACTAAGACAAAACCTTATCTTATACACGTTAAAAAGTTTGCAATCTCTACCAATCATGCGCATTGAAAAGGAAACTTACCCGAGAGTGGAAGGACTTGACTTTAATCTTCTAATGTTATTATATGCACAGGGAAAAATCGTGTGATATATGCACTGTTTGTTGGAAGAGTCAAGTATTTGGCTGTGTTTGTTTCGAAGGCTGCTCGTGATATATGTGCACAAGGAAAAATCGTGTGACTCTTGAAAATGGTACATTCATTTTTAGGTTAAAATAGAATGTTGATCCTTTATATAAGGAACTAAAGTAAAACTTTTTAAATTTTGAAAATCAAACTAAAACCAAAATCCCATGAGAGACCAAAATTTTATTCTAGCCGTCACTTTATTCTTAATTTTTATGCACTGTTTGCTGAAAGACCTAAGCATTTCCTTGTGTTTGTTTCGAAGTCAAAGGCTGCTCGTGCTATAGAATATACAGAGAAAAAAAGAATGTAGGACTCTTGCAGATGGTACATTCACTTTTCTGTATCTTAAACTCGATGGCAGTGGAACTGTTAACATTTATTTATTTATCTCTCTCATGAATGTTATAGTCAATTATGTATTTATCATGCATTTGATGCCAACTCATGAGACATAATACACTGTAGAGGGAGTTTGTACCTAACACTCATCCACTTGACGCTAAATATTGGGATATACACGCAGATAAGAATTATATTTTGTACGGAATCATTGAGTGTAGAGAGAGAAATAGAAACGAATAAAAAGAAGATTAGATTGATTTTTTTTCCTCTTATTTATTGTTTAAATTTGATTTATTCATCTAATAATTTGATTTCCTAAATTTTGAAATCCATTTAATTTAGTCTTGTTATCTAAATTAAATTGACGATGTTAAAATATGTGTTTATAACTATTTTAAATCACTTAGTGACAATTTTAATTCATACAAAATACAATTCATTAATATTGTTAATCCAATTTAGACAGTAAAATTAAGCCAAAATAACAAAAATACTAATGATACTATTTCTAATACATTTTTACTATTTATTTAAACTTATAAAATCATGTAAATTATTATTTTTAATTATTTAATAAATCTCGATATATGAACATATTAATTTTAATAAATTTAAACTAATAATAATACTTTAAAAAATGCATTGTTAATATTTTCTTGTAAGTAATGATTTCCAAAAGCATTTTAATATATAAATAATATATGTTGTATATATAATAATAATGATTTTGAATGTATATTTCTTGTCACAGAACCATAGTGACAAAAGAAGATAAATCCAAATGTTATTATGCAGGCCTAGAACCCACAACTCGATTTGTCTTGTTTTGGCTTTAATTCGGTTTATAAAAGTTGAGCAAAGAAAATTGTTAATTACTTAAATTTGTTTGATTCAATTCTATTTATTTTCTATATTTGAATTTGTTTCTTTCTCCCAACTCGATCTGAATTGCAATAATGATTAAAGGGTTCATCAAACTAAAAAATATTTCTGTTATTTATTACTATTCAATATAAGAAAGAATTCAGATTCTATAAGAATTTATCTAAAATTAAAAGGAAAATAGAGTCTTCAGTACTAGATGAATTATAACGCGAATTCATTATAATTAAGTGTAATTGTTTTTATAACTGTTTTGAAATTTTCAATTCATTTCTAACTCACCTTTTATGGTCTTGCTGCGATATATATATAATCTTAATTTTTAATCTTTTGTCCATCTTAATATTATTTTTCGGTGTAAAATAAAAAGTGATAAAACTTCTACATGAAAAGACCATGAATATATATATATATATATATATATATATATATATATATATATATATATATATATATATATATATGCATGTAATGTATTTTATAAATTTTAAGAAAATTAGCTAATTTTTTTTCCTGACTATACATTCTCATGCTTTAAATTATAAAATGAAAAACCCTCGAAAACAATCCTATGTATCTTCTCATTCCAGAGTAACTAGAAACTTGAGATCCTTCACATTTATTGCATTTTCACCTCACATGCAATATCGATCTACTTGTTTCTTAAAACTGTTTGAAAATTGGAACCACTTTAGATGATTAAATTGACTTCTGTTTATTTATTTTTAGCTTGAAAATATTAGTAATGATCAAGGTGATTGGGTATTATTTTAAAAAGCTGATTAACCAAGTAGTCTAAATTGTCGGTGGCAGTAATAAAAAACTGCTTTAAGAAGTGTGTGACTATTGCAATAACATTGAATTGTACATACTTGAATTCTTCGCTTATCCCATTTCATTCCTCGTACACCATTTGTAAAACAAGCACATGATTTCGTTTAAATTATCAGTTATAATTAACTATATATATGAGTGTGTTTATGTTTATATGCCTGAAAAAAAATCCAAATAATACTTTTTTAATAAAAAATTATTAATTTTAGACTGTTTTTAAACATTTTATAAATATGGGACAGAGAATCACGCCCAGATTAGGCCTTATACCCCCCGAGTCACGTCCAAATTGGGCGTGTTTCATCACGTTGCGCGCACGTGTCACACATGTATGAATCAGTGTTTATATAAATTTTGGAAGGTTATAACTTTTGATTGAAATGTCAGATTGAGGCGAAACTGATGTCAAAACGCTCGAAATTGAGAGGAGAAGACTTAGACAAATCCCAAAGGATTTGGTCAACTATTTTTTTTAAAAAAACGTTTCTAAGTGTCTCAAAATTAGGATTTAAGATTCAATCATCCAAAACTTTCCTTTTTGTCTAATTTCTTAATTATTTAATTAGTTAATTTAATGTTATTTTAATTTTTTTAATTACTTATCTGAATTTCGAGTGTTTTGACATATCGTACGCCTCAATCAGACATTTCTATCAAAAGTTACGACCGTTCGAAGTTTACTTACATATTTAATGTTATTTTTTTATAATTATAAAATAAATAAATTTTATTTAATTTAAATATCCAGTTACCAATAATATTTACTGGCTACAACACGTCACATTTTTAACAATTAACTTAATCAATTTATTAAAGCAAAATAATTAATATAATAATTATCCAAAAACGAAATTTGCTTTTATAAATTGTTACTTAATATTATTAATTATTATTTTTATCTAATTTTAAAGTATATTTTAGACCTTTATTTAGCATATTTTTTAATTTTATATTATTTTATTTAATATATTTTCTATATTTTTTAATATGATTTTATTTAATATAATTTCTAAATTTTTAGATGATTTTGTTTAATATTTTTTGGATTTTTATATAACTAATTTTTAATATAATATTTTATTTAAAAATCGGTCTCTATTTCAAAAATATTTTATATAAGTCATTTTTAATATAATATTCTATATTAAAAAATTATTTACAATTTAAAAAAATAAAAATTTTCTATTTTTTAAAAATCAATCTCTATTTCAGTCACTAATACTTTTTGCAACTAAATATTGTAGTGACAAATATTAAAAAAATAATATTGCAAAACGTGTTAGCGACGGAATAGGTCACGTCCACTTTAGACGTGATTCCCAGTCCCATATTTATAAAATATTTGAAAACAATCCTAAATTAATAATTTTTTATTAAAAAAATATTCTTTTACCTGATATGCTAGGTGTGTGAGCTTTCTAGCTATACTTTATTTCCACAAAAAGTATGTACGTTGTCAAATTTCGATCTGTACTCATTTTTTAGGAAAAGAAAATAGATGCAGACTTTTATCTGTTTTTAGTAATTTTTTAATTAAAATTCTAAGTTTAACTAGAAAACCGTACTAAAAACATATTAAAAATTGCATTAATTAGTTTTATTAGTTTTTGTTTTTTTAATTAAAAAAAAACCAAATTCATTTATTGGGTTTATTAGGTGAAAGTTATACAAACGTCGTTTTAATATATGAAAGTAAGTAAATAAATAGTATGAAAAGTATTGAATTAACTGTAAACTTTTATAAGAAAATAATGATGCAGAATTTATAGGGGAGAATGATGTAGAAAAGAGTGAATGAAGATTCGTAATTTTGTATAGCAAATTAACATTTGGTAATCTCGAGTGCACGACTCAAATACTCACTAAAAATCACCTGCTACCTACTAATGTAAAATAACGTAGCTAAACCCTACAAATACTTTTACCTACCAATATTTGTCGTAGGAAGAACCTTATGATATTCTAATAAATATTTAAAAGAATTTTACCTACTAACATTAACATAGGTAAAATCTTAAAAGATCTATACCTATACTTGTTTTAGTATAAGTAAAATCTCAAAAACTTTCATCTAAAAATATTTAATGTAAGTAAATTCTCAAACAATTTGTACCTATAATTATTTTTTGTAGGTAAAACTCTAAAATACCAAGTTCATATATTCCAATACTATATATGTTCATAGTCAATACTACATATGTTCATATGATTCATGTTTATGAAATAATCATAATTCATAAGCATATCAACATCAACTACCTACAATTCAATTTATTAAAATGATAATATATAACTAGTGAATGAGCGTAATACCTAAATTTAAACCCGTAAAAATCGTAGATATCTGGAAATGAAATTGACTACATTCTTTTATTAATATGTCCTTTATCTTTAGTAATTATCCTTTCATTAATTTATAAAACACGATCTATATATATATTTTTTGTATTTGTCAAGAATGTTAATATTTTAGTTACTTTTTAGTAAATTGATGAATATGATGTTTTGGGTTCTAGGCTCATCTAAGTCTATATGAGTAAATAAAGTAAACAGGTTAATTTAGTGTCAAGGAGAACATTTTTCATTATCTAACCATAATTAAATACTTTTCCAAATTTTCTAGAGTCGACCTAGTAATAAAGTTTGGATAGTATACGTAATATCATAAGTTTGAACCTTAATAGTCAATATGACAATTGTAAAAAGAAAATTCCAATACTTTTCCTTATTGAAAAACGTCCTTACAATGCATCAAAACTCTTATAGGCTCAAAATATTAGATCATGACTACAATCCAATAATAAGAGATATTATAAATCAAGATATTTAATTAAGAGGCTCCTCTCACACCTCATCACATTTGAAACAAGACGCTGGTTAGGGTGCACAAGTAAAAAACAACTTAGACACCATGCCAGAGTTTCTTTTAGCCATTGGATGTATTATTTTTTTAATTAAAGACCAAGATTTTTCGTCTTTTTCTTCTTTTTTTTTCTCTTGATTTCTTCCTTTTACTACTTTGTCCCTCTGTCTCAATCTTTCCCTCCCAACCATCAGGCAACCACATCCTCTAGCAAAGAAGACGATGATTCTGATCATCACGGCTGTCGTCGTCATCATCGTCATCGTCATCGTCATCGTCATCGTCATCGTCATCGTCATTGTATATCCGATGAGAATTTCCACCGATGACCCCACCATCCTTATGGGAGGAAGTGATTTCCGGTGGTCCTCTCGTCTATCATCTTTTTTTCTTTTCCCCCTCTCCTTTCTTATACCACAACCACATATGGTGGCCACGGCAACGACACCACCATGCACCGCCACGACACATAAATCTGAACATGGAAAATGAGGCCAGATTACATATAAAAATTAAAACACAAAGATGTGGGGGTCATAGAGCAAGTCGCCAAGATCCTCCGTTCACAATTACGATGTTGGTTGCGGCGCTAGTTTTGGCGGAGAGATGGAAATCACATGAAAAGAACACTTCAAATCTAAAGAAGAAGAAGAAGAAGAAGAAGAGAAAAAAAAAGGATAAATCTGAAAAAGTAAAATAAAAAGAGAAAAATATTAGAAAAGTTTGGCAACGTGCACAAGGAGTTTGGATGTGGCATCCGAAACTCCGTTTTGAAACAATACATTAGTTCAATAAGAACCTTATACATAAGCCAAACAAGCTTCAAGTGATCATCCCAAAGTTTGGCTTATAGAGGAATACTGACAAAGTGTCAAATTCTGCTAGAAATATTTCCCACCTTGAAATGGTACTTGCCATATTCATATATGATTATGTATATTTTAAATAAATTTTTTTATAGTAATTACTTATTAAGCAAAACTTTAACAGTATGTGTGTTTAGTAATTTAAGGTGAATACCATTATACCAAAATGACAATAATCTATAAGCTTAATTTTAATGCATTATAAGTGTAATTATTCACAAATCATACATAAAATCTCATTCAACATTTAATTAAGTTATTTGATAATTCATATAAAAACTATATATATATAGGATATGAAAAAATATCATCAAGTAGTACGGAGGAGTTCAATAAGAGAGAGATAGGTCTTGTGTAATTTACATATGTGGGTGGGTCCCACAAGACCCATGAGTCTCTCTGAATTTCTCTAATGACCAAAAAGAAACTCAACCCATCGGATATTTGCACTAAATCAAAACTCTTAAAAAGTGGGGGAAAAATATATATATATATATATATAAACAAGCTAAGTCAGCGAATCCTTAAGCTGAGGTCACAGTGATTTAGTCTTCTCTCATTTTAATTTTCTCTTCCAATTAATCAGCCCGACGAAAGCGACAGATTCAAGATGATTAACCTTCCTTTGTTTTAATGTGTTTGGCATTGCACTTAATACAAACTTTTTCACCTAAACAAAAAGTTAAGAACATTCAAAGGAAATGCTATTGCTAGGGATTAAAACATTAGAAGACAATATTATGGTTGAGGAAAATATCTTCTATGCTTCCATTGCCGAACCAGAGAAGAGATATATATTAACATTCTATAAGCAAACGTGAAATTCATTATTTAATGTAATCCTTTTCTGTTAGTCTGAAAGATTAAATTATATATAAAACGTCCATGTACTACACATCAGATGGGCCCATTAGTTTATTTAATCACATCATATAAAAGCCTGACCTAATCTGTTGTTATTCATTTTCGCTATACTACTGTTATGAACAGATAATAATTACATCAAAGATTTAGTATATGAACAAAAAATATAGCTTACTGTTTATTAATTTCCCTAGCTAGTCCATTATTGTGGTGGTTGTGGAGAAGATTTCTATAACAATTATAATATATTTTGGTCCATTAAGATGCGGCTTACAGGACAGATGATAGCAACTCCTCCAACAAGATATGCAAATGTTTTTTTAGAGCATTATAAAATTTTGTACATATTATACGTTTCTAATATTTAGTGTATTAACATAAATTTATTCCAGTGTTGTAAGGCTCACCACATCTAAAATATTGTCTACTTTAAGTGAAGAGAAGAGAGAGCTTAGACCTGGTAGCTCCACGAGTAATCAAGGCACTCGATCGTATTGTTAGACTCATTGTATGAGTTATTATTCGTTTCTATTCTCATAAGCCTTCACACATTTGTTTTATAAAGCACCTTGCTAAGTTCAATTAAAAAGGTGTTTATAAATTATAATTAATTTCTATTCTTAGATAATGTGAAACTTGTAGTAGGACGGAATAAGATTGTCTCATGAAAACTTCTCCAATAAAAAGGTAGAGATGTAATGATCTTGATAAGATCTCAGTTCAACATCTAATTTAACAAGAAGAAAAAAAATCATCCACTAACTAAAATTAACTACAAATATTTATAAGTTTCAATTACAAGTCCCATTTTCCTAATATATAGGGACACATCATGGATGGGTATACATTAATAGCTAAAACACCACAAGTAAAACATAAATATTCACCATGACTTAAAACAATGGATTGATTTTATCTTCCCCCCTTATGCATTTTTTTCTAGTTTTTTTTTTTTTTTTTAAATTCTTTCATTTTTTTTCCCATGGTGGCATGGGGGAAGAGGGTTTAAGGACTGAAGTCCCACATCAGTAATTGTTCCAAATTTGGGGCATCCCCACTTCAGTTAAGTAACTCTCTGAACTTCCTTCTCCAAAGCTTGGTGACCCTTTTAGGCTTTGGTTAAGTGGATTCCTTTCCATCTTTGTGATCTGATTCAAAACAGCTTTTAACATTTTTCTGTCACATGATAAAGGGTCTAAGCAATAACCCAAATTTGGTGCTCCTCCATATGCATTAGTTGCATGGTTGGCAGGTAACTTAGGCTCCATAGTGGCCATGTGGTTGAAAATGGGGGTTGTTTGGTTCTGAGAGAAAATGGAGAAGCAGGGCACTTGCTCAAACTCGTCTGCATGGGTTCGAGTTTGGTCAAAATTTATGTAAGAGTCCATTAATGCAGGAAGAGATGAAGATTCTGTGTCCTCATAGCAGCTACCCACGCTAGGTTTGGCTGAAACTTCTCTGTTTTTGTAGAACACCCTACTCAAAACCCAATCTTCCTGCATGTACACAAGGTGCAAATATTTTAAGATAAGGTCATCAATTAATATTGGATGAAGCAAAAAGTTAAGAAAGTGAAAGGAATGCAATATGATTGATCCTATAATATATGCTATGTTCTCAACACAAGCAAAAAACCTTTACACTTGGAAGAATTTGGTGCTTTCATAGGCTTACATAAGTGTGTAATAAAAAATTCCTAGAGGATCTTCTTAGGTAAGCTACCCAATATATCTTATGTAGTCACAATTTAGCCAATAGCCAGGTGAGACAAATTTGGTTTCAGCACAGACCAGAAACATATTCCATAAAGTCAAAAGTTCTTAAATTTTTTATTGCAAATCATTAGTTGCCTCCCTGATTCATGCAAAGGAAACCAAACAAGGCTAGTGCCAAAAGTCTATATATAAAGTAATATTCTATATATATTGACCATTCAAAGTGGTTAATGGAAAAACAAATCCCGCATTACTAACTCGTTTTGGTCCAATACACATTGGAATTTTATGTTATCATAACATAACATAAAATACTTTAGATAAATGCATATAATGGAAATATGTTTAGGAAACTAAGAAGTTAAATCCTAAGTAAATATAGAAGTTTTTTTATTTTGTTATCTAATCCAAAACTATCATATCTGATAAATTTGTTGACTTTTTCAATAATCAACTTAAAAGTTGTACCAAGTATGATTTATGATCAGTTGATATTAAAGGTGCATAAAAATTAAACTCATAAATGCTTTTGTATGTATACCTTGGAAGAAGAAATTTTAGGAGGTCCATGAGGTCCTTCAATACGAAACTCATGCATGACCCACTCAGTTTTTCTTCCTTTGGGTGCCCTCCCTTGATAGAACACCAAAGTCTTCCTCATCCCTACAAGGATGCCCTTGCGGAGGATAGGCCTGTCCTTCCCTGTGGCCTTCCAATACCCTGAAGCAGTGGCACGATTTGTGCGTAGCCCTGTTGCATACTTACGGTCTCTTTGTGTGTAGAAATACCACTCCTTCCCTCCCACACATGCTGTTTCTGCCCAACCATCACAACACAATATTGTTATGATTAAGAATCTCGTGCTTCAATTACATATATCATTGTTAAAATAATGATATATTACTATGTAAGTTGAAGAAAAAAAGTGGTATGGTTTGTGTTCTAGTCAACTATGACTAATTAAAAGCAATTGTTCATATTAACAATATTACGTTACTATATAAGGTGAAGAAAATAAGTGATTCAAATATATTAGTATCATATATGTGGACAAGAAGGGTCTGATTAATTATTATTTTTTGGTGATATATGATCTCTTGATTTCAGTAAGATGAGGAACATGTGCAGTTAGGTCAATAAGGTGTGTCTTGTGTTGAAGTCAACTATGACTAGTTAAAAATAGCTGTTCACATTAACAATATTATCTTTTGTTTAATTTAATCCTAAAAAATGTCCATGGCTTTCTTTACTTTGTCTTATTATAAGAATTGAACATTTTGATAATGGAAACAGGGAAAGAAAGAATAAAGAAGTTATATTCTACCAATTGTATTATATAGACTTTGAAATTATTTTAGAAATACACATATATAATAAGAAGAATCAGAGTACAGTTTAAAGAAAAATACAAAAACAAATAGTTCTTGATGGGAGGCAATTACTATTATTTGAATGCAAATTATTCTGGTTACTATTCGGATAGGCCCCTATTTATAACTAGCTGAATTCTTCCATTAATTGTTCTTGTTTCTTCAGTTTTGCCTATCCTTATCAATTTCTTTTCATATATGACAATATGACATGCTTATATAAAATACAAAACTAATTATGGTGATTTCATAATCAAACATTTTGATATTATTTCCAAAATAATGTAAACTATGAACCCATGGCCTAGCACACCAAAGCAATGTTGACCCATCATATCTGGCCTAGAAATCTTTTTTGCCCTTGCTGATATAAAATTGTTAATAAGCATCTCAATAATTATGCTGATATTTTAAATATTTTTTGTTTGTTAAATATTAAAAGACAAAAATATGTAAAATTTAAAAATTAAGAATGAAAGAAATCCTCTTATTCAGTAAAGTAACAGTCGTTTCAAATTATTATCCAACCAAGGGGGGGAAAACAATTATCAATAAGACAATATAGTTAAAGAGGTGTAAATTTAATTGTCTTTGCTTATGATGAGTCAAATCTCACAGTATATTTGTTTTTTACATGAAAGTACAGTAAACATGATGAGATCCAGCTAGAATAGTGATAAGGCTTTAGAGTTCCATCACTTTAACATGACATGTAAGGGATGAGATGTTCATGTGCAGTGTGTTGTTGCCATGAAAATCAATATTTGAATTATTGTGGTGAAAATCACTGTCAAACCCTTTATAATAGGACAAGACTCAATGAGTCAATTTATTCAAAACTGAAAAAAAAAAATCTATGAAGGTGATATATATCTTCCATTAAGCGTTAGATAATATTACAATATTATCGCATATAGCCACATGTACATGCATATACATGATTTTTAGAACTTCCAATTCAAAGTTGCCAACCTAACTGTGTAGATCCCTTTCATGAGTATGCATTTGTGTGTACATGTTATCCATATTCACATTTCATCGCATTAATTAATAATTATTATTAAGTACGGATGAAAAATTAATTTTTATTAAAATAAAAAATAATAATGATTTCCAATATATATAATTTTATTATTATAAAGTACAGGAGTGCAGCCACCTGTACCTATCTGTGTGAATGTGGCTGGGTTGGAATTAAAGTCATGACCCACATGAAAATGCAGACTGAAAATAGTGATATGTGTTCTCAACTATTCAATTACAAGGAAGAAAATATTCAATTAATATAGATCATACATCATAGATGGAATTATTGATCCCAGAAAAGAAAGAAAAAGAAATTAAAGAATAACGGTTTTGATCTTGCTCTTTCGTTAATTGGAATTTATATATAAAGCAGCGGAATCAAAATATGATATCATAGCTAATAATTATTGGGTTCAAGTTCAAAGAATCAAAACTTCATGGACTCATCTACATGACATAATTCTAAGACATTAGGATTGAGGTATGGCCTACCAAAAATGGAATTCAATTTAACTATCAAAGTTTCAATTAATTTTCTGATGAATTGATATGCAACAATGAAAGCTTCTATAATGTCTCATTAGTCACAGATGACAGGTATCATAATTCCCCATCAAAGCACTCATAAGTGCACGTATAGATTGGGATTTATACTAGCCATTGCAGTTGCTATCATCACCTCACCCCCACATAATCAATTTACCCCTCATCATGCTTTCAAACAGAACACGAATTCAACACAAACGAAAGTAACAACTCATTTTGTACTTTGCAAACCGTAATAGGAAACTGAATATTGGACCAAGCATGCTGCATGCCCATTATTAGTATCATGTGGGGTGCCTTTGGCTTTGAGTGTGAGATGATGAAAAAACTAAAGGAAAATTCTGGCTCGATCAATTACCCCCCCAAATTAATTTTATTTATTTATGAGAAGAAAATTTAAAGTATAAATTGTGTGATATTAATCTCCAAAGACATGATCATATTTAGAGAAATTGAGAAACATGTCATGTATGTATAAAACAATAATTAAATTTATATTAGAGAATGCATGATATGAGGGGAAAGAGTAAGCACTATATTACTCACCAGGAATATCCCATGGCTCACACTTGTTAAGGTCAACGTCTATCATGAGAAGGGAATCATTGTGTGTCACCTTCTTCATCAAGTAATCACACACAAGCTCTTCATCTCTTGGATGAAACCTGAACCCTGGTGGCAGCTTTGCCTCTACCATGCTTATGTTGCTCATTTTTCCTTCAATAAAGGTGAAATGTAAGAGATGAAGAAAAAGAGAAAGATAATAAGAGAGAAAAAAGAAGTTCAAACTTCAAGTGAGAAATTTTGAGAGATATAATAAAGGGAGGGGGAGAAGAAAGGAATATATATAAATGGGGGAGGGATCACAAGTGGGTAAGTCAACATGTAATTGCTTGCAAGGAGGGAGGGTAGGCTTGTCATTGAGTTGTGTATCTCCAGTGAATGATGACGTGCACAAACCAATCACTGCCAACTCGTTGATTTGTACCCCTAATTCTTTTTGTACAGAAATCTTTTTATGGGCAAAAACCTTTTGACAGAATTTGTACCTCCAATTCTAGGAAACTAGTTTATTTCCATATCTTATGAGATTAAGAAATATTAAAAATTATACTTTATCACATTTTTTTAAATATGTCTCTAATTATGGATTAAAATTTATTGAGAAGTAACAAAATGATAATGTAATTTTTTATAAAAAAAACACATATATTTTATATAAGAGATAATTTTATTCGAATCAAATAAAATTATTATCAATAACAATAAGAGTTTTTTTTAAGTATTTAGTATAATTGTACATTCAAGACTTAAATTTAAAATTATTGATTAAATTAAAATAATTTTATGTTAATTAATCTATATATTCTATTGTTAATTATCATATAAATCTCAACATTATTCATAAGTTATATTTATAGGTTGATAGTTTTTAATAAATTTTACTAAAATTATCCTAATAGAGATGAATTTAGGTAGCTTGTGCGGAATTCTAGATTTCAATTTCAAGTATAAAAAAATGTGTTGTTAATAAAAGAAAATCTTATATATAATTAATGGTAAATATCTCTCCCTTAGAATGTCTCCAAAAAATCTCTCCCTTACTCAGAGAGATAAACATTAAATTTCAATTAGACTTTAACATATTTAAATTTAACACGATTACTATTACGCTTACATTTATTTCGGATGGAGAAAATAAGATAATAATTAGAGAGTTGGCACACGAAGCAGCCAGTCTCAATTCAACACAGAAGGAGGGGAGGGTTCACACAGATGATGAGAGCTGACATAGTCATTTATTTTATTTTTTGTCCACTTGTGCATGATCTCTCTCCCCTCTATTAATTTATTTATTTTGTTCTCTGTTTTGTTATTTATCTTCGTCATGAATTGATACATTTGTGTTTTGTACATATGCTTTCCCCACAACTAGTAATATATAATCTCTACGAACCCATGTCTCTCTCTCTCCCCCCCTTTTACTTTTTAATTGTATGCATATTGGTTGTTGATAAGCTGGCATCCATAGGAATTTTCTTGAATGGCCTTTATTTGGAACAAAACTATGAGTCATTATATTCATTAATTTTGTTCATGGGTTATGGACTTATGGTGAATAATTTATATATAATGAAGACAAATTAAGGAAACGCATAACCTAAAGAGTATTTTGTGCTGAATTGTGATAGGAGGGCCGGGGAGTTAGGGCGTTAGGTGATCAATTTCGTCATAAGATTAAAATAATGGGTAAACACGAACACTAATGGTTTGATTAATTGATGAATAATTCAAATCTTGCTGTTAACCCAACAGTTAAAAAAGGTTACTCATCCTAATTCTTTAAATCCAACTATTAGAAAATGTAACTTAATTAGGCATGTGATATTAGAGGATAATAAATTTCAGATTCTCTTATGAAATGGAGTAGAAGTTATGTTCTCCATTTTCGAATAAGCACCATTTTGGTGATTTTTAATTACATGCCACTTTTCAATATTAAATGTGTGTTTAGTTCAACATGTTTTAAAAAATAATTATTGTTTTACTACTTTTTTTAAAAAATTGAAAATAAGTACTCATTTTTTTAGAAAAAATATTGTTCTCAAATATCCATTAAGAAAATATTTGTTTTTATTTATTTAGTTTGTCCTTCTGTTTCTTTAATCTAGTGTTCCTTTCCCCCCCCCCCCCCCCCCACAATACATATTGTTCAGTCATTTTTATTTTTATAATACACACATATATAATATTTAAAGGATAAATTTGGTCCTATGGTATTTTTCTTAAAATTTAGAATTTCTTTAATCATTGTATAATATTTTAAATTGATACGTATTTCAAAATGAAAGTAGTACTATTTTGAGCAACTCTTGGGAACGACAGAAAAATCAATACCAAATGATTTTGTTTTTTATAGTCGTAAATTAAATAAACTAATTTGCTGATATTACCCACCAGTAGCTTGAATAGAAAACCTTTTGTTTCATTTAAAACTTAAAAGGACGTACGAAGATTTGAATATGTTTAAATGCATATAATTTTTTAATGGCAAAAATGCTCTATCAGAACTTTTAAGGTAATATAAGGAAATTACCTTTTCCATTACGTATTGAATACATACATACATATATATATATATATATATATATATATATATATATATATATATATAGATTTGCCGTTAAGAACTTAAATTAAAAAAAAAACATACAAATAAAATGCAATCATTTTGGATGCGTTTTGGGAAAATAGTTGATAAATTATTTGGAAATTAAATAATTAATTTTTAACTAAATTTTCTTTACTGTGTTTTTAACTATAATTATTAACCTAGTGCATTGATGTAGAAGTAATTGGCACAATTAATTACTGAACTAGTTTATTTTTTTAGCTGAATTACTGAACTAGTTGAAACTGACTTGTTTGTATATATTTTAAATATAAATTGTTTTTTCTTGGACTAAAATATATTTTAAGGTAATTAATTTTATATTTTTTTAGTTAATTTTGAATTCTTATCATTTCTATATTTCAAAAGACCAAATAATTTATTAAAAATAAAATAAATAGTGTAAATAATTAATTAATTGTAGAGGAAGGGATGATGGTTTCTTGAATTGGGGGGAATTTTCTTAAAACATTGAAGATAAAAAAAATGAAAAGGGAAATAAGTTATACAAAAATAAACACTAAGTTAGTGACAGATAAAATTATTTACTAAATACTTTTATTTTTATTGAGTAAATTTGTAAACAAATACTAACATTAATTGACATAAGTGATAACAATTTGTATCTTTTAATCAATCAGTACATAATTTGATCCTAATTTTATGTGTGCTTACAGTCACTCATGGATATTAATCACTATGTTTCACATTCAACACTTCATCCAATATCATTGTCAAAACAAAATATAAACAAATTAAATAGTGATAAGATAGTTAAAAACTGAAATGCCTAGTGAAGTATATAAGTATAACCTTCATTTTAACCCTTAGTACATGTTAAATACCTCATTATGCCTTTGAAGGTTAGATGCTATAAAAAGTTAAATGTAGAATATATATTTTCTGAATAATTGTAGATAAACTGGGCTGTGAGGGCTACATTTATCGAACTTACCCGTGCAATGCATAAAGTAGCATGTGTATAGTAACCGTGAAAGAAAAACCCTACCTTGCATGAATAATCCAATCAGAAGTGACACCTTGACAATATTCACTTGGGTATAGTAGCTTCAAACCAAATGAAAAGTGGCTTCATATATGCTTTCAAACTAGCTAGTACCTTTGGTGTAGTAGGATTGTGATCATGAACATATAGGCCAGGTGGATCCAGCCACACGTGAATTTGATTGTCAATGCAACTAATTTTTATGTGTTCCTCCAAGTCAACTTAATTGACAATTTCCTGCTACCCTGATTTCAAATTCAATCCATTAACAGAGTTAGAGGAGAAAATTGCATGTAGGTTATATAATTAAAGTCATCAAGAAAATAGGGATATTGATGGAGTAATATATAATAATAACAATGGTTGAAAAGAGGCACACATTCATGGGGTAGACTAAAACCGTGTGGGATGTCACAATCATGTAAAAAACAAGGAGAGTGGAGAGTAGGGAATTTGATGACAACGTTTGGCAGATGAGGCAATTGGTGGAAATTTTGACTATTTCAATTTTTATTTTTATTTTTTTTCTGGTTAGGTAAATACAGGTTCCCCATTTTTAGGTATTGAATTTCGGTGAGAGGGTCACGTGTGTTCCATAAATGTCTCCATGGAAAGGGGGGGTGGCGGCTAGTGTGGCCTTCTTGAGAAGTTTAGTGTTGATGAGGAAGGGTAGCATCAAACCTTGAATTGCAATAGTGATTATGTTTTTTCCTCCTTATTGAAGAAATAATTTCCCAAATACCATAACTAACATAGTTTTAAATTGTTTTCAGGAGGTATACTTTTTTCGCAATTTTTAAAACTAAAGAAACATGTGATAAGACATCGTTAATGTAACCGTAATTATGATCACAAAAACTCCAAAAAAATCTTGACGTTGGAATTACAAGTTATAGCTCTGAACCATATTTGAAAACCATTAAATAGTTTGTCACATAATCATCTTACTTATTACTTTGTTTACCCTCTTTTCTCCACAGATTAATTTTTTTTTGAGGTAATTATGCTCGAAACATTGTCAAACATTGAATGTGAGCTATCTCTCTTCAATAGAGATTTTGTTCTTGGTTTGCTACATTGTATTTTTACTTTTACCCTTATAAAAAATAAA
The DNA here is from genome assembly GCA_013407115.1 of Glycine latifolia. Classification (NCBI taxonomy): domain Eukaryota; kingdom Viridiplantae; phylum Streptophyta; class Magnoliopsida; order Fabales; family Fabaceae; genus Glycine; species Glycine latifolia. The sequence goes on from CM023955.1 coordinate 34,692,492, forward strand.
ATTAAGTGTCATGTGGCTGTTTGTGAAATGTTGCAATTGCATGTCTTGTTATACTGTGGCTGTTTGTAAAATGTTGGATTGAACTTGACACATTGAACCTATATATTTTTTCTGACTTGACATCAATATAAAGATCCAAAGTTTGGTAGTCGTACTATGCATTTTACTAGTGCACACGTTTTACTAGACTTGGTCTATTAATTATACACAGTGGAACTACATTTGCCATAAAGATTCAAGAATACTGGCTTGGTGAACTGTTAAGGGGAAGAAAATATTTGAACACAAATGTGATGTTTAAATTGCGAACATCATTTGTATTACCACGAATAGTAAAAAAAAACTAGGCCTAGTTTTATAACCCTGGATAAAAATACAATGGATTTGTTTATAAGAATTTTGAACATACTAACCTATTCTTAAATCATAGGCTATACAAGAAACCAAACCATTGTCTCAGCTAGGTGCACACCACTTCATAATGTGCAAGCAAACTCATCATCAATGTTTCTGTCTTAATTATGTCAGGCCTACCATTTGCATGCGACCATTATCAAGATGGGAAGAGGAGCAGTAGTTATAGATTTGTCAAAGAAAGTAGGCCATGGCTTCATTAAATTAGTGTATATGTGTGTGCACATGTGTATATATTATATAGTCCTATTAGAAATATGAAGCATGTTCAACGTTCTGATATTTTTGGTGAAAGACTGCCACACCACTAGTTAAAGTTAACACTCATAAAAGTCACACGCATACATATATATAAGACTCTCTTATGCAATTGAATATTTGCTGTGAACCGTGCACAATCTGATAAGTGAGTTAATTTCTAATAATCTAATGATAAAATGGATTAACTTTCCATGTTAGGGGGAAGAACAGAAGGGACATAAGCATGAGTTAATTTGAGCCACCCTTGTTCAATACGACTCTTGTTTCAATGAATGGTGACTGAAGTCAAACCTCTGAATAAATATACAAGAGTATTAGCCAATCAGAAACTGACATCCAATACAGAGCATGGTGTTTTTAGGCCAAAAGAATCTTGGTTTAAACAAGGTCTAGATTCTGGAATGTGACAGAGACAACAGTGTGAGACATACTAAACTCCTATAATAATGATTTGATTTCAAACTCCATAGTAACAATGCAGTATTTGTGTAGCCAACCATGAATAATATTTTTTTTTTTAAAATAAATACAATTTCTTGTGTATTTTTAGAAGTATTTTTCAATTAGAATTGAAGTTTCACATACATAGGATAAAGTCTGTTAAGGTACTAAGAGGGAATTCTAGCTCAATTACTTGAGAAGGACACATGAGTTGTTCTAAACTCTCGGATTTCTGTCTTCAATTCGTACATGATAACAAAAAAAGTGGATCGCAGTACATGCTCGTTGTGGATAGTTAGTGTTGTATTGTGCTCTTGAGAGTATTATTCTAGCGTATATAGGTGTTAAAATTTGGTTAGATATCCTGATGCAAGGCCTCTCATTAGCAATTATATCTTGTTTTCATATAATAAGAAAATAATTCTATTCTTTTGACTGTGGTGTAATTCGTTGTGCACAAGTGTATGCTAGTGCTTCTATTATTGGTGATAACTTCGATCAATACTTATGATTTTGGGCTGGCTCAATATTTGAGCCAGAAATATCATCATACAGATTTTGGATTACTCTCAACAACCTTGGTAATATGTATAATAAATATTTTATATTAAATATAAGCAATAGTTATCAAAATGAACTCTAGACTAAAAGCACCTAAAGAATTCGATGTCCAATTTCCAACTTTGGAGAACAACGGTGCACATTTATCTGGGAAATGATAAGCACATTGTAATGTATCCAAATCCAATCGCTTTAGTATTTTGAGTTTTGAAAAGTCTATTTCACTTAGTGCACCTCTAAACTAAATCCATTGTCTATAACATGCAAATACGGTTACTTTCCATTCAAACCGCCATGATGAAAATTTGACCAATTCATGAGAGTGATGTCGTGCCTATCTGAAACCACTAAGGAGCCTTTCTAGTATATATGGTACTGTAGCTTCAGTCACTCTTCTTTTAGTTGATAGTAACTTTTCATGTCATTTTGCATCGAAATGAAAGGAAAAAACATTCACCAAAAGCCTAAAACGACAAGTTTGGAGCACGTGGCGTGCCTTGTGGCACTGCCATGTGTTACAAAGCCGCCCACAATTGGAAAGGGGAACAAAATTACAAAAGGGTTAGTTCATCAAATGGCTAGACGTTTAGACTTGGTGCAATACCAAAACACTTATTAGTTTCTTTCTTTCCTCAGTCTTGGTCTTCAAAATTGCCTTTCCAACATTACAACCACTATTGACAAAGAAATCACTTATTAGTTATTATCACCCCTTGCAAATACGGCTTTTGATATAGAAACACCACACATTAATAAACCAAAAGGGGTTTAATATTAATGTTTCCTAATTGGTTTGGATCACTTAAACACGAATGTGTAAACAAGAACTGACGTGGCTAATCACCACGAGCAGAGCACATGAACTAATTTGACTGGCTATTGCAGCATCTTGATAGGGAGTTGAGGAGACAACTGTTGGATAGGATGAATGAACATAATTTGAAGAATGATGAACTGGTCAAATTGTATACGATTAGAGGATAGAATGAAAGAAAATTAAATATAATACTTTATTTTTATCTTCATTTATCAATATGATATGACATGTTTGATAAATAATTTTGCCCCTTAAACATGTGATTATGAGTTTAATTTATGGCTTGTAAGCATGAAACAAATATTTGTTGAGATAAACCTGATTCACACCAAATTATTTATCTTCATTTTTATCTTTCCAAGAAAAGTGAGATGAAATTATATATTCTAACAATAAAATGGAAATTTATATTTATTATTTTTCATTATAGTGGAATTCCACTTCAAGAAATCTCTTTCTATCAATTCAAATATAGTCTTAATACTCTCTAGTATGTACCGGATATACATGTAATTATATATGTGTAGTTATATTAGCCACCTATGGATTTATCCATTTCAGCCATCAACTATCATATCAGATGAAGAGATCAGGACTCAACGGAATATACCCCGTGGCACTTAGCAGCCCAACCAGAATATACAAAATGATCTAATCCACTCGTTCACGTCTTTTTTTGTATTTTACTCAGAAATAGTTATTGAACATATAATCTCTTCTTCATTATTATTACATGACAAAATTGCTGAAAGTTCCACTTACACACGAAATATATCATTCGAAGTTTTTGATATTTAGGTAAAGAATTTATCTCTTTAAGAACAGATTCATTATCACTATTAGTACAAAACAGCGTGCACCTGGCTGCTTTCAACTTGTCGGATTCCTCAGCATCTCTAAACTATGTTTGCATATAATGATTCAGATATCATTAAACGAGGTAGTGAAACTTAAAGGGTGGAAATTAATACAAGAACTTAATAATTAAGCAACCATAGAAAGTGTTGAACTATTTACTAGCAGCAGATGAGCACCAAAAAAAGTGAAAAAGAGAAAAGATGACAGAATATCATTCCTTGGATAAAACTAAAAGGACAAAGCATACTCAATTTAGAAACCTTTAGTAAAGTTACACAAAACTTTGAATAATATCAAACTAAAAGCTAAATGTTTGCCAATGCTATTGCATCACACACATGTATTAACTGAACTTCAGAATGCCTTTAAACTTTCTAATAGCTAATTAGGAATCCTGAAGCAATTCAATATCAAGTAGTAGAAAAATAAAGTACAATGGTATAACAGAAAATGGCAGCTTTTAGCTAACTTGTGCAACTCAAATTATCACTAAAGTACAGACAATCCACTTTCAAGTCCAACCTAACTTACCACACAAGGTCACAGGTTTTATTGTTGTTTCTGACTATAGCACAAGATGAAATCCTAACTCTGACTTTTCCATGGAAACATATAGGGATCCTAACTTAACAAGTTATCAACTTTTAGCAGGGATAAAGTCCGTCTAACAACTACACAGTGATTTTCTAAAAAAATTAATCCAGAGATTAATATTTAAGACAAATCTGGTAGCACAGTAGTGAAGTTGGAAGCAGATAAACAAGGATGTTGCATTTTTAAAAGACAGTCACTAAAAGGTTGAAAGGAAGATCCTGCCTAGCAAGAAGAAAATGTGTATTCATGAACATTAACCTATTTGATACAGAAATGACCTTCCTAGTAAACTAGAGTAAAAAGACAAATGAATACAAAAAACATCAGAGTATAAACTATAGGTGAATTCAGGCCAAATTATCAGCCTTTCCAAATACCGTGCACACTCATCCCCACATCAACTACAATTTACAGAAGATATTGTTAAAAAATGCGTCTAGGTATTTCTTTTAGAATAATAAGAACTTTCACCAGTAATCAGTACAACACTCCATAATCCATACCCCACAGAAGAAAGACAAAAAAGAAACATTTCTAGTAGCTTAAAATCATTACAAATATAATGTACTCACCATGTGTACCAGCATCTTTAAGATAATTTATGGCTATCTACTCAAATCCCATACAGATGATAAAACTAAATACCAAGATATGCACTTGATACCACTGTTTCCAATCCCTATCCAACTAAGTACAGTGAAGGCATAGAGAGATGACTAACACATCCTAATCGAATGAGCGAAATCACGAGTTTTGAATCCAAGAATGATTTTAAACTCACAAGTGTTTCAACTCCTATTGCTCTGTATAAGCAATAGCAGTTTAATTATTGGTGCCCTAAATTACCGCTAAATAGATAGTTTCAGAATTGACATTTTACATTAATCTTAGCATTCAAGAAATGAAAATTCAAAAAATACACAGAATAACACTAAAAAAATTTCAGCAAAACAGGTACCTTATCTAATATGAAACAAAGAAATGAAATTTAAGGTAAAATTCTAGATTACATAAGGAAAACAGAAAAATTTAGCAGTGCGGATAAGAGAAAGCAGCACTCAACCCATTGAAAGCATTAATTTGTTCTCAGCATTCTCCTAACATGCAATGTCTAAATATCTTTAGCATACTAAACTTGTGGGGGATGCAACATTTAGATTCTTGCCCATTTAACAATCATTCTAAACCCCAAGTACAGTAAATTTGAATTAGAAATGATGAATTGAACTGACACGAAACACAACTACAATAATAATGCGGTCTAAAACAAAAATCCGCTAGAGGCTAAAAAATCAGAACCATACAATCTTCACAGAGCCACATCAAGCAGCAATTTCTAACATCAAGCACTAATCCAACTCACACAGCCTTCTTAATTTTCTTAGACTGCACACCTTTTGTAGCCTTTACACTTTTCATAGCCTTCACATCCCCTCTCTTCTTCTTCTTCTTCACCCCCGACACCTCATCCTTCACAACCAATTCACTTCCAATCCCCTCACTCAAACCTCCCTTAACCCCCTTCCCAACAGACAAGCCCTTCTTTGACTTCTTCCCCTTGGCACTCAACTCATTAAACACCAACTTCTTCAATTGCTCAACACCACTCAACTCACTCGAAACCCCTTTCTTCCTTTTCTTATTCACCATCTCATCTTCACTATCATCATCATCACCCACCAATTCATCTTCCATCCCATCCTCAACAACATTCTCATCCATATACCTAACCTCATGAATCCTCCCCTTCTTCTTCTTCTTCTTCTCCGTCCCTCCCTCTATCGAATCACTAACCTCACCGTCCTTCTCCTTCTCATTCTTCTTCTTCTTCGTCCTCATCGTCTCCTCCTCAACCTTAAATCCCTCAATCTTCAACTTCACATCAGGAACCGTCTGGTAGACCGGCAGCGCCACGCTCTCCAGCAGCTTCAAATGCAGCGATCTCACATTGCCCCACTTCTTCGGCACAACCTCCACAATCCCCTCGATCGCAGCAACGACATTTTCCACAATCTCATCCCTCTCCATCTTCACCTTGGCAACCCTAACCACACTACAGGTCCCCGTCCTCATGAACAGCATCGCGGACGAGCACGCCCTCTCCACCTGCTCCTTCCAGCTCCCCTTCTTCAGGTCCACCGGCACCGGAATCTTCCTCTTCTTGAAAAAACTCTTCCCCAGAAGCCGCGGCAGGAGCGGCACAATGCTCTTCTCTGCAAAAAACAAATCATAAGAATCGCAGAGTTTTCGCTTCGCCTCGAAGGGGCGGTAATCGGAGGCGAGTTTCGAGAGCTTGAGGACTTTGTGGACGGGGATGGATTCGGACTGGATTTTGGCTTGGGCCTGGGCTTTGGTGACGCGGGCCTTGTTGGGCCGGTCGTCGAGGATGAGGCACTGCTCGGAGAAAGGGGAGATGAGGGAGTGCGGGAGAGGGATCTTGTGAGGATTCACGCGGGATTTTGAAGGGATCTTCTTCAGCGTGAGGATCAGGTACACGAATTCCTCGTCTTCGTCGAAGAGTTTTGGCTTCTGAGTCTCCGATTGGGAGCGGTGCCATTTGAGGAGAGCGTCGACGGCTTTTGATACTGTCTCGGGGCTTACGTTCTCGGAAGCCATGAGCGACGTGTAGGGTTTAAGGAGGGAGATAAATGATAGAGTGAGACGAAGAATTAGGGTTTAGTTGGTCAGAGTTGGGATATAAAGTGTTTGACTTTTGAATTAGGGCTGTGCATGAGTGTTTGTGGGTTTGTGATTGGCCTATTGGACTTTATAAATATAGCAATTGCACTACCACTTTTGCTATATCCACTCCTAGCCTATTGCTTCCTCTTGCTTTCCGCACACCCTTTATGTCTTCCGAATCTAAAATGTAAAATATACATTCCATAATGCACTCTCTCTTTTGGCTTCTAGAATGACCAATCCTGAACATATAAAAAAAAAAATAAACATTTTAAAAAGAGTGCATGAAGCAAATTGGGAAGTGTAAGAAGCAATAAACCTACTCCCATTTTTTTCTAATTTTTATTATCATTTATATCCTTTGTTTATTCTATTTATAAATATTAATTATTAATTTATTAATTTTTGTTAGTGGAAGAGATTTAAATCTACAATTTTTTCCTTCTACTATGAAGTTGATTTTATAACTCCTCATTTATATCCTTTATACTCGTAACATTGATACAAAATTATTATTTTAGAGTGTACTTTTTGGAATAATGTTTTGTTTTTAACATTTTGGAAAGTAATTTTCATAACACAATTTTATTTTTTAACATTCTGAAAAACTAATTTCCAAAACACTATTTGGTGTTTTGAAGTACTTTTTAGTTGTAAGTTTTAAAACTTCAAAAAGTACTTTCCATTTTTAGTTTTAAAATTAGTTTTAGCTTTTTTTCCTTCTAGTTTTTAGTTTCTAAATAAATTCAATTTGAATGTTATTTATCCTATTAAAATTTATTGAAGGATGTGATTATGTGTTGATTATAGGGGTGGTGACAACCACAATGATAATGAAGACAATTTCATATATTAAACTAATAATGCATAATTATTATACTCTTATTTTTAATACACTCATACAATTGTAGATTATCATATGTGACAAAATTATTAATTTTTGTAATAATTACTTTAAAAACCATTAGTATTATAAATTTTAATTAAGTGAGAATGTAAAAAATTTACACAAATAATTCATAGAAATTAAACTCAGACAATTTTATTACCCACAATGCCTAAACGTGTGAGAAGCAATATTAAAATAAGGAAGAAAAAAACTCGATGCAATCTTTAGATTCTTTACATAATAAATGAAAACAGTGGCATATTCTTTGCTTTATTTAGGTCCATTTCTATGACAAGGAGAGATGATTAGATGAGGAGAATTAAAAAAGTTTCTAGTGTACTTTAAACACTCATGCTTATGTATACTCTGTGGTGAGCCCCGGACCCCATTCAGAGGTGTCTATAACTCACAAAACACTCATAACTCATTGTTTATTCCGAAACATAAGATTTTATTTTCTCCTTTTATGAAATATGTAGGTCCTTACCTTCAATCCATTGTTAAAATTATTGTAGAATATAATACTAATATGAGGTTAAAATTATATTATCATAAATATAGATGAACAATACATACATGTAACGACAAAAAAAAACATATCAAACATAATTAAAAATCTAAGTCACATGTGAAATCAAAAGACATGTTAATCTGGGAAATGATTAGACAAAAAGAGTCTTGTTCATCTAGTGCACCTCTAAATCCTCGTCCGTAAGAAGTGAAAATACAGTTCAGATTCCATTCAAAAACATAAATTTTGACTAATTCATGAAAGTGATCTTGTGTCTATCTGAAACCACAAAGGAGCCTTTCTCTAGTCTTCTGAACACTATGCACTCATTCTTTTTCTTGATGACAAACTTTCATATAACATTTTTAAGCGGAATCACCATCAATAAAGAATATGTAGCTAAGGTCACACTACCCTACTCACAAGTAACTAAAAGTAAAAAACAAAAAAAAATTTACAAAATTCTTTCTATGTGGCATGCCATGCCTTATGGACCTAACATTTGTAAAAGCTGCCACATCCGATGGGCAGAAAAAGTTTAGTGTGTTTGGGTGAGTTTAGAAAATTGATTTTGAAGTAAAATAATTTATATTTGCATGTGTTTATTCTAAATGTGCGATAAAAGTGAAATGGATTTTGAGGACACTTATGATGATTTGAATAGAAAATTTATGCACAGAATTAATACACATGAAGTTAATGAGACTTTGAAGAGGATGAAGAATAATGAAGCTTTGAGATCCGATGACGTCCTTATTAAAGTGTAGAGAGGCCTGAGAGATGTGACAATAAAATGGTTAACCAATCTTTTCAATAAGATTCTTCAAACAAATAAGATATCTGATGTTTTGAGGAAAAATATGTTTTTGCCTATTTACGAAAACAAATGAGATGTTCATAATTGTTCTAACTATAGAGACATTAAATTTATGAGTCATACTATGAAGTTGTGGAAGACAGTTATTAAACATCGCTTGAGGAGGGAGACTAAGATTTCTATAAATCAATTTAGATTTATATCAGGAAGATGTACCATGAAAGCTATTTTCTTGATGCGGCAATTAATGGAAAGGTATCGAGAAAAGAAGAAAGATTTACATATGGTGTTCATAGATCTTGAGAAAACATATGATATGGTCCCAAGAAAAGTCATATGGTGGACTCTTAAAAAAATGGAAAAAATTAACATTCTTTATTAACAAAATTAAGGGAGAAATTAAAGTATCATTAAAATATGTTAATGCAATCAAGGATATATATGATGAGACTACTACATGTGTGAAAGCTTGTAATGGAACATCAAGGAATTTTCCTATCACAGTAAGTGTACACCAAGATTCGACTCTTAGTCCTTATCTATTTGTATTAGTGAAGGATGAACTATTAAAAGATATTCAAGAGAAAGTGTCGTGGTGTATGTTTTTTGCAGATAATATTGTGCTTATTGATGAGACCAAAGACGGTGCTAATAGGAAACTTGAATTGTGGAGAAACACTTTGAAGTCTAAAGGATTCATGATAAGTCAGAGCAATACTGAATATATGAAGTGTGAGTTTTTGCTAGGAAGAGATTGTGATCAAGACACTGTGCATATACTTGATCAAGAGGTACCTAAGAAAGATGTTTTTAGATACTTAGGATCAATTTTGTAAAAAGGTGGAGAGATTGATGATGATGTAAATCATAGAATCAGAGCAGGGTGGATGAAATGGTAGAGTGCATCTGAGTTTTTATATGACCGCAAAATTCTACTTAAGTTAAAAGGAAAATTCTATAGAACAGGTGGATGTGTGGTTATGCGAAGATGGATAAGATAAGAAATGAAGATATTCGACGAAAGGTAGCAATAGTACCGGTGAGTGAAAAAATGAGAGAGCATAAATTAAGGTAGTTTGGGCACGTAATGAGATGATTCCTGGATGCTCCTGTAAGAACAAGAGCTTGTTACCAAGAGCTCGTCACAAAAAGAGGTAGAGGTAAATCGAAACTTACCTGGAAAAATATAATTAAATAAGATTTAATGGAGTGAGATATAGATTGACGGAACATGTGTCTTAGGATGAGATGGAGAAAAGCTATAAGCTTTCTTTTATTTTCTTTTGTCTTTATTTCTCTTTTTTTTCAACTTTTTTGTATCCATTATTGGGTTTATCTACCACCGACCCAATTAACTTGAATTAAAGATGTTATTGATGTTTTTATTCTAAATATAGTAGTAAAATTTGGTATACCGTATAAAATTTTAGACCCTAAATTAATTCATGTTAAAAAAAATGTGAATATTTATTTAAAATCACGTTAATTGATGTTTAAGATGATTCTAAATTCATCTAACATGAATCGAAACCTGCTATAACTCGTTTGTAGTACTTAAAAACATATAAAAGAACTGGTGTGGCTTATCAACATGACGCAAACAAATATGACTAGTTGTTGCAGCATCATAATAAGAATTGAACAGAAAACTCCTAGATGAACTGGTGAAAAACACCTAGGATTCTATATTTATACCATACAGAATACAATTGTAACTATAATAATAGCCAACTCTGGATTAATTTATCTACTTTAACTATCAACTATCCAATCAAATCTGAATAGTGGATCAGGTAGAAAAGGAATATACCACAGGGCATCATTAGGCATCTAGCAACCCAAAACAGAATTATATAGATAATAATACTAAGCTACTTGTTCACGTCTTATAAATATCTTGTACTCAGATTAAGTTAAATAACCATAATCTCACCTCTATTACCTGACAAAATTGCTGATTTTTCCAGGTAGTGTTGATTCTTGAAATAACTTGTTCTAAATTTGTGATATTTGAACGAACAAATATCTTTGAAGAATAGATCTACAATTTCGATTGCAACAGACATTCTTGGACAACCAATATCGCTACACGAAAGTATATAAATAATCCAAACCAAATCCACCACGTAACCTTATTGCCCGGAGACTCCACGCTATGCGCAGGTAAGGGGGAGGAATATTGTACGCAACCTTACCCGCATATGCAAAGAGGCTGTTTCCGGATTCGAACCCATGACCAACAGGTCACCAAGACACAACTTTACCGCTGTGTCAGGGCTCGCCCTCTAATAATCCAAACCAAATCATATTTAAAAATTCAAATAATATAAACATGTTTTTAAATTGATTTACTTTTTAACAAATAATTCAGTTAACTGGTTTTGGAATCAGTTGACCCAAACCTGGTTTTAAAACTAATCCTGGTTAAAACATGGTTTTCTATATTTTAACTGATTTAGAACTAGTTTTGAACCAAAATCAATTTTAGAACCGGTTTTGAAAAAGTAAAAGTGATATAATTAGAAATCCAATCCATATAATTAATCTAAAATTAGATTTGATTCGGGTTTACATGAAACTAAACAGAGCCCTAAAAGAATATATAAATGCAAGCGAATTCTCAACTCTTAAGTACTCGGATTCCAAAGCATCTCAAAAAACATGTAGCACATAATATTTCCAATATCATTAATCAGGCTATAGTGAAATTTGTAGAATAATTAATCTAGGTCATCAGTTGTAAGAAAAAATAACACAATATGATACAAGCAAATGTTGAACAATTTATTAAACAGCAAATGATCATCTAAGAGATTGAAACAGAAAAGAAGTCAGATGCTATTACATATACCACACTCTATTTTACAAAGAATATTACATCTTAGCGAGCACAATATGACACAAGGCAATAAAGTACAGGGAAAGAAAATGCAAAAGTATAAAAGAGTTTGGACCAAACTATCAGCTTCTTGAAGGACCTAACATTTTGATCCCTACATATATCTATTACACATTTTGATGATCACCATCACCATGACATAAAGTCAGTCTCTCAAGTCATAAAGAAACTTACAGAAAACTCCCAAAAAGCCGGTGCCAAATCCAGATCCTATTCCAATGTAAAACCATGACCAAAATGCAGATTCATCCCCATCTTCATCTATTGCCTTTGTGTCTTTAGGTTCACTATCCTGCAAGCAAAATTTTGTTAGCGGAGGTCCACAAAGATCGTGATTGCCTATATAGCTGAGTGCACCGAACCCTTGAAGCTGTGTGCCTGATGGTATTTTGCCTGTGAAATTGTTAAATGACAGGTTTAAGGAAGCAAGAAAGAACAAATTGGAAAGGCCTTGAGGAATTTCACCCCAAAGTTGGTTTGTTGAAAAATCAAGGGACTCCAAGTTTTTCATGTTGCCAATCTCATTTGGTATTTGTCCTGTTAATTTGTTGTGGGACAAGTTCAAGGAGTACAATCCAATGAGGCTGAACATTTGGGGAGGTATTATTCCAGACAAATTGTTACTTGACATATCAATTAAGCTCACAAAGTGCAAGTTCATTCCATAGTCTAATATTTGACCTTTTGTAACCAGCTCAAGACTGTCTTCGAAGATATAGTAACGGAAACCATCTATAGGAAAGAAAAAAGTAAGCTTGTTGTAGGAAGCATTGTTGAAAACTAAGGCTGTGATATTATGTAGGCAGCTGGGTATATGTCCTGAGATTGTGTTATCTGCAACATCCAAAATAATGAGGGATGACATTTGGCATATCTGTGTTGGGATCATACCACTAAATTGATTGGATCTTAATTGGAGAGCCTTTGCACCATGTGGTATCCAGTTCGGTATATTTCCTGAAAAGTTGTTCTCACGAACATTAAAGATCAATAGAGAGTGGCAATTTTGCAGCGCGAGAGGAATGTCTCCATAGAGCTTATTCTCATGCAGATGTAAGGAGGCAAGATTAGATAACAAGCTCATTGATGGAGGTATCTTGCCTGTTAGATTATTGCTTCCGAAGTTAACATGAACCAATGATTTCCAATTCTTCCAGCAATTTGTAAGCCCTCCAGATAGATGATTCAGGGATATGTCCAAGTATTCCAAATTGTTTTTCCCATTCAGCATCTTGTGATCACACAAAAGAGGAGAGATGATTCCTGATAATGAGTTGTTTGATATATCAAGAAAGGCCACGTTGGATGATAGTTGAGGCAGGCCACCTTTCAGATCATTTGATGACATATATATGAATGTAGAGTTCAACAACACGTTTGACATGTTCACATCTATCGAATTATCTTTTAAATAGAGTTGTGCCACTCTTGACACAAAACTCCAAAATTTTCCCTGTGCCTCAAATGATGATTCATAAATGTCCAACCTTTGAATAGATCTTTGTGTATATAACCACACAGGAAGGTTAGGACCTGCAAATGCCAGAGCTAATCGTTCAAGTTGAAAAGGTGGAACCCAATAGGAGTCAAAATCAAAGATTAATGGTGGTGATGAGTATATATCCAATTCCCTTAATTTTGACAATTTGGCAAAATTTCTCTCAGAAACAACTCCTGATAATTGATTCTGGCCAACCAACAAGTTGGTTAAGGATGATAGATTTCCAAAACTTGTAGGAATAGATCCAGAAAACTTGTTTAAATCAAGAGCAAGATATTGTAGATGTTCGAGTTTGCCTAACCAATATGGAATTGGTCCACTCAACTTATTGTCTTCCAAGTTCAAGACTTCCAAGTGTCGAAGATTTAACAATGCCTTGGGTAGTTGCCCTTTTAAAGAATTTGAGTAAAGCTCGATACTAGAGATACCACTGCTAAGATTGAATAACCATTTAGGCAACTCTGAGGAAAATTCATTTGCAGAGAGAGAGAGATATTTGAGTGAAGTAAAATTAGCATATTGAATAGATGGACTCAAATCTTTAAGTTGACAGGCACCCATGTCGAGCTCTGAAAGCGATGGAAGCATTGTCACAAATTGAAGCCAGTTAGTTTCCCTGTGAAGATCAATGCCAGTGAGGTAGAGATACTCCAAGGAGGGCATGCTGGAAATCCATTGAAGACTATTGATGGAAAGGTTATCATTATATGACAAATCAAGATAATGAATACCTGAAGAGTTGGCACAGTGACAATATTGACTATGCACAGAATCAAATTGGATAGCTAAGAAGTCATTATTCCCCAAATTCAAGTAATTTATAAATTCTAATTCTGCCAACAATAAGGATAGGTGAATAGAACCTGTGAGGCAGTGTGATTTATCTTCTTTGTCAGTGTAAGTTGGAAGAGTTGTGGAACATGAGAGACTGAGGTGAGTGACTCTACTTGTGATGTTGTCACACTTGACACCTCTCCATTCACAACAATCTTGTTGAGTGGACCATGAAGAGAGCACACTTGATGGATCTATGACTCCTTGCTTGAAGTTTAAGAGAGCACGCTTGTCTTTCTGGCTGCAGCGAATATTGAAGCTGCATGTGCCGGTGTTGAACATGATTACGCATAGCAACCATGCAAAGATGATTGCATATTCAGAGCGAGATGTGTTCATGGTTACAATTGAAAGAAAGGGTGTATGGCTTCAACTTGAGGGGAACTCTATTTATACAATTAAGAGTTTGTTCTTATTTATCATTTAGTATGATCTATAATAACATTCTGTGTTCCACGAACAAGTATAATCAGTATTGCGACGAATTGGTCAAAAAAATTCCTGTAAGTGCTCAGTCAATGATAAAGTTGCTTGACAAAATTTCAACCCAAACTATTTAAATTGATTAAAATCAATTCAGATTTATCCATCAACACCCCGATTCACATCATGACGCCTGATACAAAGTCAAAGAATTAGGTAAAAGTAAGATAATGAAGCCTATTGTTCATGACGTCTGACACAAAGTCTTAGAATTAGGTAATAGTAATAATGAAGCTATTTGCTCAAAACCTAAATATGTCACAAGTCGTTGATTTTTTATACAAAAGTTTGACATGTTTGATTTTAGTTTCCAATCCTTTGAAAAAGTAAAAGTGATTTAATTTAGAAATTCAATCCTTTGAATTAATCTAAAATTAGATTTTATTTTGGTTTACATGAAACTAAACCATGCACAACCCTAAAAGAATATACACGTAGATGCAAGTGAGTTCTCAAGTACTCGGGTTCCAGAGCATCTCGAAGACGAAAAACATGCATAGCACATAGTATTTCTGATATCAATGAACAGGCTATAAATCTAGGTCATCTGTTGTTTGTAAAATAACACCAGAACTTGAGAATAACTACATCATCATTTAGGGAACCACATAAAGTGTTGAACAACTTATTAAATAGCAAAATGATCATCAAAATAGACTGAAACAGAAATAAGAAAGCAGATGCTATTTCATATACCGTACCCTATTTTACAAAGAATATTACTTTCAAGCAAGCACAATATGATAAAACCACAAGACAATAAATGACTCAGAAAGAAATGCAACAGTATAAACGAGTTTGGACCGAACTATCAACTTCTTGAAGGACCTAACATTTTGATCCCTACATCTATTACACATTTTCAGCACATACTACTGAAATTAAAATTACATCTAGCAATGTATATTGAGAATACTCAATGCCTTAAAAGAAATTAGGACAAAATCCCCATGCCCACAGAAGGAAGACACCAAAATGAATGATGATATACAAATATATATTCTGGAAGGTTAACAATAATAATTAATACAAACAGCACGGATTTTAAAAAATTTACAAGCTTGCATCATGTAAGTGAATTGCCCAGTTAGCTAGCTACTCAGAATATAGAGTCTGTTTGAATACAATGTTAGAAGTATTTTTAATAATTTTTCTATTAGAAAAAATTCTTTATTTTCAATAAAAATATTTTTAAAAGTACTTGTAATTTGTTAATTTGTAACCACATAGGCTCGTATTAATGATAACAAAGTAACTTCTGATATCACAAAATTCACTCGTTGTGATATTTTAGGCTCACTCTCACGCACTCATTGGTGCACTCACACAAACAGAAATACACACAAATTTACTGGGGGCGGAAACTCTCTAATATTATTGATAATAGTCTGCCAAAGCCACACTGAGCTCTTTACATAATATGCTATTTATTAAGCACCAAAACCCTAAAACAATTCAAATTCAAATCTAAACAATATCTTCTCTAATATCTTTCTATATTATCTCTTTTCATATCTTATCTTTCTTCATATCTTATCTACCCATATCTTATCATATATCTTTCTCATATTTAAAATTCAAACTACGTAACTAATTATCTATTTAAACGTTTATCCTAACAACTTCTCATGGTGTTGGACCTGACTAACAACCTTTCACTGACGAAGGACAGAGGGAAGCAGTCAGCAGCATTGTGGCCTTGACCCACATGACCTTGACCTTGACCTGAGGGGATCTTGATTCTTGAGAATGAACAAAACTCAAGAAAATTGGGCATTGAATGATTGCTGCATCACTGCCTTGTCCCATGTGAATTTGACTTTCTTCATCTGTGAGGGTCTTGAGAATAAACTCAACTCACAAGAAAGTCTAGCAGTGGAGTGGGGAGAAGCAATACCAGTACTTTACATGGTTTAACAGATTTAATAATATCAGCATGTGACAGATAAATCACCCAACCAAGAAAAGGATCTCATAAAGAAACTCCACTCCAACCAGGCAATATTGAGTCATTCATGCTCGAAGACAAAAATGCTACATGGTCTGGCTTCACACCTTTGTTTTTGGAAATAGAACACTAGGATATAATATCCTGCTACAGAAAGAAAGTAATAGAGTAATAGAATGAAAGCATATTCAAAGAGCTGTAATTGGGTAACGGTATTAAATGGTAGGGATACACATAAATGGCACACGCACACACTACTTAATTACCGTTCACTAACATGAGGATCTTAAATCTTTGTCAATCTTTTTTGCAATTATGGCCACATTTCTTGGGGATATGTTAGGATCAAATATCGGTAACAAGCAGCTTTCTAGAGCACTGCCTTGTTCTTGAAGAAACAATAACCTATAGGGGCCCAAAAGCAGCTCTGAGAAACCAATACGGTCCTATAAGGTACTGGACATAATTGTTACATAAGTACTTGATAATTTTCCTTTTGACTTAGGTCACCGCATAAATATATGTAACTTCAGCAAAACACGTGAAATTTTGTTTTCATTAATTCTAGCAAACATCTTTGTAGAAGCAGTTCATACAAATTATTTTAATTTTGCAGAAAACTTTATTTGATGACCAAAATTATATGACATGATGGAACCAAGAAAACACTACCAATAGACAGAAATATAAATATTAAAAAATATATATTCTACAGTCAATCTAAACATAGATTGAGTTAACATTATTAAATATCTCATTACTGTATCTTAGAATATTAAAGAGTATCTGGGAACTTGGAAGATAATCTTATGAATGGTTTCCATATTTCATTATATTTCTTGATTTGTTTCTTATTTGATTGAGATTAGGAGTATAGAATTAGTATGAATAGAAGTTGAGGCTTTGTATCTTATATCACATCGGTATTCGAGATAAAACTATTTGGCTTTATTATCTACTTTTCCTCCTCCAAGTTCCTATACTTTCAACATGATAATTTCTCTGTGACCTCTTTTTGCACCGTCCAATGGCTGTTTCGTTCCTTTGGAAAGTGAAATTTGTATTCTGTGGTAAAATCTGATGTGTCATCTCCATCGGGTTTGATGTGTTAGGGCAGTTTCTTGGGGGCTCTTTGTGGTGGCTATCTGTAGTTTGTCATTGTTTTGGCCACTGGCTATTTTTCAACGCTAGCATAATATTGAGGAGGCGAGTAAGAATTTTAAAGTTACATCTTTTTCAGCTGATGATGAGTCCCATCAATGACCATTCCAATGGTGACTTATATTGGCTGCCACCTCTCCAGCCATGTCTAGTGTCTTCATCCCAAATGCAAGGTTTCCCCTATCTTCCATCTCCAGTCTCATGCTTTGGCCCCATCTCTGCATTATATTTTCAATTTATTTTCTCTTCATGTGTATAGTTGTAACAAGTTTAAAGCTTAGTAAGCTTTAACTTGGGAAAGAGGGTTAGAATATCTGCAAAATATCTTACTAACATTTATATCACTAGTGTGTCTCTAGGATACTTTGAGGTATCTTGGATGATCTTAGGAATGCTTTCATATATGTTTCATGATTTGTTTCCTCTTCAATTAAAAATAGCACTTATATTTTGTATCTCATCATCATATCACATCAATGATGCACACAATTGAACGCCATTCATAGTCCCTTTTAGATCTCTTTTCCTCCTCCTCTGTGTACATTCCTATAATTTCAACAAATTAGGATCTACCAAAGGTTTTAGGCTTTAAAAAGTTCTTTTTTCCTCTTCATGCTAAAAATTCAACAATGTGCTGCAAGGAGATTTTTTTTGTTATAAATCCAACCTTATTAACTAATCGTTTAAATCCTACTACCTTAGGTGACTATAAACATTATAATTAATGTGTGGACTGTATTTACGATCTCATTTCTTGCATGCTCAATTGCCTATTATAATCTAACTATTGATGCATCCAACCAATATGTCTGCCACCACTATATCCCATTCACCACATGAAAATTGAATTCTTACGTATGTTAGAAGCTTAACCAATCTAAATAACATTGAAGTCAAAATATGAAGAATATGTAATATAAGTCATTAAACTAAAACAATGCACTCAATCAAACATTTTTTCCCTCTCAAAAAAGTAGGCATTCCAACCAGGCAACCCATTCATTTTAATCACAGGGACACATGCAGAACAAATTCAAATCCAATTGATTATAACAATATTTTAAATTTTAAAGTTACATACAAAGTAGCAAAAGAAATCATAAATATGCTACAAAAAAAACTGCTAAAAAGAAAATAAAGTCCTAGACAGAGTAAAAAAAAGATTTACGAGCATTATAATGACAATAGTTTGAAATAATAGAAGAAATTGAAACATACAGCAACTGGTTCTGCTTCCTTCCATGTGCCTTGAAGGTTTATATCATGTGAATGTTTAATTCCAAGATGAGACAATCCAGACTAGCAAAAATTCTCAAAATGAGAAAGTTTGTCATCAGATTTAATCACTTCACAACCAACCCCTTCATTAGAAGGAATTTCACTAGGTAAGGTCTGTATCTCTGATACAGAGCCCAAAATCCTGTCTGTAAACATTGAAAACAATCAGTACCAGATTTCAAATCATTTTAATTGAACACGTGTAAGAGCACCTTAGTCTGGTTTTGTAATTTCAGAAAAGGTTTTACCAAGTTATTTTTACAAAAAAAAAAAAAAGTTTAAGTTATTAAAGAAGAGAGAAACAAGTACAAGAACAAACCAAAAATATCTTCCTAAAAGAGAACAAAAAATATAAGAACTAGACAGCCAAGACAAACTAATAAACTAAGGGCCTGTTTGGGTAAGCTTCTCTAGAAGCACTTCTAGAAGAAGAAAATAAGAGCAAAAATATGAGATGAGCTTTTCCATAAGTAAAAATAAGCTCTTCATTAACTAATTTGTAGAAGTTCACCAATGTAGCTTCTCTAAAAGATGAGATGACATCTACAAATTAGCTAATGGAATACTTATTTTAGTTTATGGAAAATCTCATTTTATTTTTTTCTTCTTATTTTTCTCTTCTAGAAGTACTTTTAGAAAAGCTAACATCCAAACAGGCCCTAAGTAAAGATTGTCACTATCTCTGCATATCCAGCATAAAAAACCCATTGAAATAACCATTAATTAGCCATAAAAGTGGAAGTGTCTTCACCTGTTTTCAGTGCTGGACAGAAATTAAACAGAAAAAGGGGTTTCCCAATCATACCAGCCATAAACTCTCAAAAAGGATGTGATTCAAAAGTTCAAATACCAGTTTCTGACTCTGAAGGAACTACAGGAGGGAAATTTTGTCTCATGTAGCAAGTACGTCCATTAAGATGCAGCTGGGATTCCACAGATCTCCTCTGATGTCGCCGACGAAGAGCCTTCCCTTTACGCCCAATCGAATGAGTAAAAAAACTACGTACCCTATTAACGGGAGGCTTTATGCTGTGCGTAGGTAAGGAGGATGGATATTATACGCAGTCTTATCCATGCATATGCAAAGAAGTTGTTTCCGGATTCAAACTCATGACCAACAAGTCACCAAGACACAACTTTACTGTTGTGTCAAGGCCCGTCCTTGAATGAATACTCATCACAATTTTCGGGTAATATTTAGGAAGAACCTTCAGGAGCAATACATCTATAATTAACAAAGAGGACGCTTCATTATAGTGTAGTCACGACTAGCCCCAGACAAGTATAAATGTATAATACAACCATTCTTTCTCTATGTCATCAACTTCAATTTCATTGTTTGTTAATTTCCCATTAATCAAGTTGATAAACATACATTGCTGCAAGATAGTCTCATTCAAAAATGAAATAGAACAATTATATGCTCTTTCAGGTAAAAAAAGGAAAACACGGTATAAACATAATGAAGATGCATGTCTAAGCCCCTATCAACAATTTTTTATTTTATCTTATCTGTGTCAAATTTGAAGCTAAAGTACAATATGAAATTTCATTCAATTCAAACTAGAACAGTGTTGTCTAGCTATACCAAAACTATTATGAGGCATATATAAAAGAAAAGAAGCAGACAAGACTTTATTATCTTTACCTGTAAGGAAGACATGAAAAAAAGTACAACTTCACGAGAACAAGACACACTTCTACATGCAAAATAAAAAGGCAGAGAAGAAGCAAATAGAAAATCCATCAGTGAAATAGAGAACTCTATTCCTTTTGAAGATCCGTCCAAGAAAACGAATATAAAATACTGGTGGACAACATAAGGAACTTAAAATATACAATCTCCCAAAACAAACAAAATTGGTTTTAAAAAAAAAAGTTTGTTTAAAATTACTTCCATTATCCACTACACTCCAAACAACAAACATTCAAAAGCAAATTTGGGCAAAGATAATCACATCTTTGGGTGCAAGCATATATTGGATATCACAACCATCGAATTTGATTGATAAGCAAAGTAGATTGGGTCTGGTTGGATAAAATGGATTTTAAGGTCTCATCTAGTTATTTTAGTTGTAGTACATCTGAAAATTATTTTTCTGTGAGAAAAACAATGTTCAGTTGCCATCTACATTTTTTGCTTAATTTTTATATGCAAAGCAAGATGAGAGTTGAAAAAGGAAGTTACAATTTACAAAGAGAAATGCTAGCAACACACTCCTCTTAACACACACTCTATTATTGGTTAGAATTTATTGAAAATTACAAAATTATGAGACAGAATCATTTAATAAGATGTGGAACCCATAATTTTTTGTAATTTTCAATAAATTTCAACCAATTAAAGAGAGTGTATTCAAAAGAGTGTGCTAGAGAGTTTTTGTTCCTAGCATTTCTCGTTTACAAATATCATATAACAAAACAAAGTTATAATTTGGTACCATTTGAAAAGCAGCCCGAAAAGCATGCAACTTAAAGTTGAGAATGCCAGTATGCATGTCCAGACTCCTCCATCTCTCAGCACTCTAACAGGATAAAACACAGATAGTACAGTAAATTTATATAACATGACTTTAATAAGAAAACTTAAACAGTCAGAAATATGATTAAGAACACAGTATATTCATAAAAATAAGATTGCAGGGAAAATCAGGACCAATTTACATAGAAAGGTTATATATCTAATTTCCAGATATTGAAATATTTGTGTTAAGTGTTCTAGTGTTTTGTTTGTAAGGCCCAAGGATTCCTAATGGCATTGTGTTACTAATACATATCAAATTTAGTTGCGCCTAGGATGTTAGTACAGTAAATATATTTTAGAAGTCCTAAAAGAATAGGCTAGAACTGTCATGAAATCTGAAAAGTTTTAGATCACACTAGGCCTTTGTATGCTGGACCCTTTTCTGTAACCATCAAACCCATAATTATCAATAATTTTTTTTCATTTTTTTCTGCTCTGGTACACCAAAAGAACCAGCCATTGGCTGCATTTGACTCGTTATTCTCTCAACCCTTCTCTACTCCTTGGTTATACCCTATTTAGAATCTATCCCTACATCATCAATGCTTATTAACTCAACTTCTTTTGACATCAAATACTTTTCAAATATATAATGAAAATATCATATACCTATCAGAAAATGCACACTTCGTGGTTTATATTATGCATGATGATGTTCTTTATCTAATTAGCCTATACAAAATTACATCTAAATCATGCAATATTCAAGGTAAACAGAGGTGAAGGGCATCAGGGAGTTTTAAGGTCTTAAAGCATGAGGCACCAAAAAGTGCAAGCCTCATTTAAGAAAGGTGTGAACATTGGCGGGGGAGTCAATGTTGGAAATTTTCAACACCAATTTTTATATACTTATTGTTACATTTAAATAACATTAAATATCACTTTTGTTCCATTAAATTTCGTTTGAGTTCATTTTGGTACATCAAATTAAAAATATTTCATTTTAGTTCTTTATATTTTCAAAATGTATCATTTTGATTCTTTTTTTAAATTAGTCTTATGTTAACATTTCAATTTTAAAATAATTAATTTAACATAATGGGACTAAAAATCACCACTATCAATATTTTATTTTAAAAATTATAACATCCTAATCTCTAACCTTTATTTTATCAACAACCACCATAATCCTTGTATCCCCGGCGCTGGTGCGCTCCACCGTCACCTTCACCCATTTCACACATGAACCCCCCCCCCTTTCCACAATCAAAATTGTGTGCGAGCCCTCCCCCTCCACAGCCACCCTAACTCTCCGCCCACCATGGCACCCCGCCTTCATCGACATCACCACCTACACTCAGCTATGGCGAGCCATGGAGAGCATGGCAGCCTCTCTCTCCGACATGGGGATCCAAAAGGGCAATGTGGTCTTCATCTTGCATCGCTGAGCCAATGTAGTTTCCCTTGATCTTCTTGATTTTCTACCATTAACGTGGATTGCTCAACATCATCTCCAGTCAAAGAACTTTCAACCAAGGTTCTCAATGTATCAATGGAGGCAAAAAAAATTAATTTATTGCTTTTTAAAAAAAAATTACGGATTTGCTACAGTTTTGAACTTATTTATGCAAGTATAGCAACCAATCGCACCCCAGAAAAATGCAACCGAACACGCCCCTGCTAGGCACGACTGGGGCTGAGTCGCGCCCCCACCAGGCGTGACCAGTCACGCCCCACCCCAGCGCGACTCTGCTCCCTGTTGCACCTCCCCCAGGCGCGACTGTGCAGTCCCTATAAATACCCCAAATTAGGGTTTTTACCTTCATTTTTCGACTTCTACGTCTCTCTAGATTTAATTTTTACTTTGCTCTGACTTCTTTCTACATGTTGCTGGTCTTAGATATCTGAATATTTGGTTATTTATACTTTCGTTTGTAGTTGTTGGTCATATATATAAAAATGTCTACATATGCTGATTTTGTTCGTATTGTTATATATTATAATGGTAGCAAAATTGAGGGCCGATGTGGTGTTGTTTTCGAAGGTGATAAAAGGCCAACACGTATCAAGCGCAACTCAACCATTGACGAATTGCATCAGAAAATCAGTCAAAAGTTAGTTCTCAAAGGTAATCAATGTATCACTGTGGTCACTGCAAGAATATGGTGCGATGATAAATATATTAGCATGAAAGTAATAGACGACGAAGACGTAGAATTTGTAATAGGAGAATCCTTCAACCAATCAAGGAAAAATTTCTTAGAGTTGTACGTGGATTGTGCTGAAGCAGAGAATGTGGCTTTACCAATGAGGTCAGTTGATTTCAATTATTCTCATAATGCATCAGCATCTGCTGCTCCACTTGTTAATTTGTCTATGAAAGATGAAAATGACCCTACTTGGGTTACGGATAAGGATATTGACGATGATGATGATGAAAATATCGCAATGGAAGATCGTCTTCTTGCCGAGAATGCTAGTGCTTCGGACAATGATAAGGATGATGGTTGAAGCGCAACTCAAATACAAGTACATTACTCAGTGGTGGGGGAGTATGAAATCCAACCACAAGAGGATGCAGTGGAGTCTCAATTACCACAACAATGTCAAGATGTGTTACCAAACAATAGTTACTTACATATATGTCTGGTTTTTGTTTATGTATTTTTTTGTAATAAAAATGGGAAATTGCACATGTAGGCGAGGGTAACAAAACTTTTTGGGATGGAATCCCACATTACACATACATTGATTGGGATCATCCGAGTGAACAAGATTCTGGCACTGGTTCAGGTTCAGTTGACGATCCATGGATATTAGGGAATAGGTTGTTTGTGAAACAGGAATTTGCATCAAAACAAGATGTACAAATGGCAATCAAGTGGAACCTCATGAAGAAGCATCAGGAAGCCGTTTTGGTTGAAAGTACGCCGACAAAGTTAAGCATGAAATGTCGTGCGCATGACGAAAATTGTCCGTGGAGGGTTAGGGTAATAAAACCAACGTACGGTGAAAGATGGGTGGTTACCAAATGGGGTGGCAACCACAATTGCTTAAATGATCACATTTCTCAGGACCACAAACAACTTGATCCTGATGTTATTGTTGCACTCGTAGTAGGTACGTTACTGGATGACATGAAAATGATGAGAATTATTGATTTATTATTATTATTATTATTATTATTATTATTATTATTAATGTTAACGTGACATTTTTTATTATTAGGGATGATAAAGCATGATTCATCATGTTCAATTGGACTAGTCCAGGAAAGGATAACTCATTCCTATGGATACAAAGTTTCATATAGAAAGGCATGGTATGCAAAGTAGAAAGCAATGACAATTATCTATGGTAATTGAGAGGAATCATACGCATTTTTGTCGAGGTGGTTTGACTATATGCTTCGCTTTTTATCAGGTTTTGTTTATCATCTTCAAACAAAAAATTATTATGTGGCTCATAGAATTGTTCATGGAAAATGCATGTTTCACCGCATTTTTTGAACCTTCAGACAATGTTGCGAGGCTTTCAATTTTTGTAAGCTGGTTATTCAAATTGATGGCATTCATTTATATGGCAAGTACAAAGGAAAATTGTTGATTGTCACAGCTCAGGATGGAAATAATGAATGTTTGTCACTTGCATTTGCTATTGTTGAGAGTGAGACATTGGAAGCTTGGGAATACTTTTTGGGTAACATTCGCAAGCATGTTACACAGAAGACAAATATTTTTCTTATTTCTGATCGGCACCGAAACATATTATCTGCAGTTGAGAGGCACTGTGGGTGGCAACCATTGCATGTTTATCATGTCTTTTGCCTTCGTCAAATTGCGAGCAATTTTAATCAAAAGTTCAGAAATGAAAATTTGAAAAGAGCGGTTATGAATTTAGGTATGGTTAAAACTTCATCTATTAATTTTGCATGTATAACTAAATTTTAATGTTATTTAATTTGTGTGCAAGTTATACTCCTTCTATTGTTGATTTTGAGATAGCCTTCGCACGTTTTCGTGATGTGAGTCCTGAGGTTGCAAACTGGATTGATAACATCTCCAAGGAAAAGTGGACACGTGCATATGATGTTGAGGGACGAAGGTATGGACATATGACAACAAATTTGGCAAAGTCCGTAAACAGGGTTTTAAAGGGTGCAAGAAACATGTCAATATTCGTGTTGGTTAAACACACATAGAGCAGATTGGTGAAATATTTTGTTTGCAGGAGGCAATCGGCTCTTAATGAATTGCAAGGTCCTTATCGTCATTGCAAAAATGTTGTTGATATGTTGAAAACGTCAATGAGACCAATGCTACTGCTCATTATGTTCATACATATAATGTTGAACAATCTGTATTTAAGGTTGACGATGGTTATGACAAATCGTATTCGGTAAACCTCCCTGAGCAGTTCTGTCAGTGTGGGAAATTTAAGGCATTCAAGTATCCTTGTAGTAATGTCGCAGCAGTCGCTTTACATGTTCGTCAGGCACCGGTACAATATGTGGATGACGTATTCCTTATAACAAACTTGGTACAAGCTTACTCATTTCCATGGCAGCCAATTGGTAATGAGCAAGCAATTCCACCTAGTGCAAATCCAGTGCTCATACCTGACAGGTCTATGTTGCGTGCAAAGGGTCGTCCAAAGTCAACTAGAATATGCAGTGAGATGGATGAAGTTGAAGCTAGTCAAAGTCGTATTAGGTGTGGTATATGCAGATTACCTGGTCATAACCGTTGAAATTGTCCTAGTCGTTCATCTACCTCATGATTTGTTGATGTTGTTGTCAATGTTTTCTTTATGTTGTTATATTTCATAATGAACATTTGAAAATAAACCAAACTTCCAGTGAAACCACTCCTGTCAGTTATATTATACGCTACGATGAATTTAAAACATGAAAATGCAATCGACATTAACAAATACATAGACAAACATAATCGTGGAAACCTAATAAAATAACAGAACGTACAAACAATCGGAATTAGAGAGACAAACACAAAAAGTTGAACATTAAAAAACAAAAACAATGAAACGTACTAACAACAACAATTGAAACATGAAAATCAGGAAACTAATCATAGTCCATAATAATTAACAAATTCAAAATACAAAGTTTACGACTCCGGAGGCCACTGGTAATGACGCGCCTGACGATCAGGCAATCTGCGTCTACCATGTCCACGCTGAAACTGTGGAGCAGGAGTCTGAAACTATGGAGCGGGAGTATGTGCTGCAGATGGCACTGGATCTGGTGGTGGAATGACTGATGAGTGTGCATGATAGCCTGATTGACGAGGTGGTGAAAAATCTATCTGGCTATACATTTCCTCAACAACTATGTCATCCCGCGACTGAGGTCCCTGATTACTTGTCCCCGCCTGAGCTCCATGACTACTGCTCCCCAGATGATCCCAGCCTGCCGTGGGTGCTGGACTATGCTGATACACCGTTTAGGTCTGGGTGTCCCAAGATGGCAAATCTGGCTGATAATGTGTATGTGCCTCCAACTGGGTTGGCTCGTGAAATGTCACTTGAACACCGTACTCACGACCTATGGAGGATGTCCTAAACCATCCACTAATCTCCAGGTTGGGTGCCTGAATAGGCTTAGGAACTGGTGGAATAGGTCGGCGATGACGTCCTAACCCTCAACCCTCTTTCGCACGACGTCCCACATCGATAGACAACTGTGGCTCCTCCGGAAGCTGGGTCAGGGCTGCCTCTGGACCTAGCTCCTCCACCCGAGCGGTCTTTCTGAAAATAGATATCAGGTGACCTATTTCCTCGTGCACATAGCCCAAACTGTGGTGAGAAAATTGCTCAGGCGTGGTCACAAAATACAAATTCTTCAGACCATCCACCTGTAAGTCATAACATATATACATAAAGAAAAATATATAATAATAGTAAATAAATTATTTCCAATTAATGACTTACACAACATCCTAATTTGGCAGCCCGTTTCGTGATATATCGTTTGCCGGACAGTCTATACCAAGCCATGTACTCATGGTTGGGTGACATAAGACCATGTATTTCAGTAGGCACTTCAACATGTTCAGCTCACCTATTCCATCTCTGTATAAATTTCCTTAGTCTGCGAGGCCAATTTTCTTGGGGCTTACGCCGAAGGGTATAATCATGCACTCCTTTCAATTTCCCAGGCCTATAAGGTATCGGTTGATCCCGCCCAAATTGCCTCATGCATCTATCAAGCTGGGAATACTCAGCAATGTGAAAACAAATAATAGGTGTCCTAGCCATCCACGAATACTTTGTGTCAGCAGATGCACCCAAGAATTCGTAATCTTCATAAGGTTGCCAAACCACCTAAAAGATTAAAACATATATACGACTCAATTGCATATTGACAATAGTTTAAATAAATGATATTTGATTCAAATAACATACATCATCTCTACATAAGGTGTCTAGTATGTCTCGATACCAACTTAGTGAATTAATTCTGAACCGACCTAGAGCATTAAACCTAGTTTCCAGATTCAACATTCAAATGTTAATCGCAGTACACATAAATAAATTGTGATTTAGGTAATACAAAATAAACATACCTGTGTCTGAAGTGCCGATCCAGCTCATGCGAATCAGACAAAGGGGGAGCAATGGGTGGAAATCTGAGCCACGCCCAAATCTGCAGCAAAATAGTGCAACCACCAATGTCTTTTCTATCCGGGTCTATACAATCGCACAACTGTCTAAACAAGTTTGCCAGAATTGCAAACCCCCAGCTATATGAACCAATTTCAGCAAAATCACCACCAAGTAAGGCGATGTAGCGACATCCTACTACGCTCCCCCCCCCCCCCGATCTGTCGCATAGGATCCAATATCCTAACATCCATGCAATGTAAGCCTTCGTGAAGTATATCACATTCTGAGGATGACCAGCAACTGCATCTCATGTTGGATACACTCTGTCAAAATATGAGAGCTTCAAATTGCCGGAGGATAACTCAGTGGCCGCATCAGGCCCGTTACCAAAAACCTCATTACAAACTTTTGCCCAATCCATGCAAGTCTGTCCGGTAACGACTTGCCCATCAGTAGGTAATCCTAATATACATGCGACATCTTGCAAGGTAATTGTCATCTCACCTTGCGGCATATGGAAGGTGTGTGTCTCTGGCCTCCACCGCTCAACCATAGCGCTGATAAGGCTAGCATCAATCTGAAAAATATAGGTCACTTATAAATTTATAAGTTCCAAATACGCTAATTTCAACACATTACACATAACAATATTGTAAGTGCTTACCTGCATATATCGCATGCGAGCAACGTGTAAGAACCCAGCGTGAGTCAAATACTGTGCGATTAGGTCTGGAATATCATCAGGTCGGGGTCCACCACTCAGTCGACCTCTGCGGAGAATCTTTAGCTCTCTTCGTGTTTCATCGTTCCAAACAGTCTGTGAAATATGCGTGCGTTGTATGCGCCTCCTAAGTGTATCCCATCTATATGGTCCGGGAAGAACATGTGTTCTGGGATCGGTAGGCTTAGGCTCATGGTCAGGTCCAGAACGAGGTGACTCAGATGATGATGACTCAGCCATAATAATATTCTAAGCCAATAATTTGAAACAAATAACTAACTATATCGCTAGAATTTAATAATCATATTATGATAATTTATTTAAAATTTGAAATAGAAATAATTTTCAATAATAACCTAGGTCACTAACTAATAATATTCTAAGCCAATAATTTCCTCAATAGATAATCAACTATATCGCTAGAATTTAATAATCATATTATCATAATTTATTTAAAATTTGAAAAAGAAATTATTTTCAATAATAACTTAGGTCACTAACTAATAATATTCTAAGCCAATAATTTCCTCAACAGATAACTAACTATATAGCTAGAATTTAATAATCATATTATCATAATTTATTTAAAATTTGAAATAGAAATTATTTTCAAGAATAACCTAGGTCACTAACTAATAATATTCTAAGCCAATAATTTCCTCCACAGATAACTAACTGTATCGCTAGAATTTAATAATCATATTATCATAATTTATTTAAAATTTGAAATATAAATAATTTTCAAGAATAACCTAGGTCACTAACTAATAATATTCTAAGTCAATAATTTGAAACAAATAACTAACTATATCGCTAGAATTTAATAATCATATTATGATGATTTATTTAAAGTTTGAAATAGAAATAATTTTCAAGAATAACCTAGGTCATTAACTAATAATATTCTAAGCCAATAATTTAAAACAAATACCTAACTATATTGCTAGAATTTATTTAATAATCATATTATCATAATTTATTTAATTTGATCATGCAAATAATTTTCATCAATTCATTAGGTATATCTTAGGTAGGTATGTCATTAATCATAACCTAGGTCACTAACTAATAATATTCTAAGCCAACAAACATGTTACAACTAACTAACTTAAGTAGGTATGTCCTTAATCATAACCTAGGTCATAAACTAATAATATTCTAAGCCAACAAACATGTTACAACTAACTAACTTAGCTACGTATGTCCTTAATCATAACTTAGGTCACATAACTATTTATAATACAAGTCACTAACAATTTCATATATCAATAACAATTTTCAAAGACAATAATATAATATATTTCATGTAATATAAAAAACGGATATTCAAGCACTTACTTGATTGACAAAGTTTCACTGCGCAAAGCCTCAAATTCAAACAGAAAGCTAGAGAGAAGTCAGAGCAAAATGCTAGAGAGAGGGTAAAAGTAAAAAGTGAAAGGAAATAGTGAATTTCGGGTATTTATAGAGAGGGGCAACAGACTGCACAGTCGCGCCTGGGGGAGGCGCAACAGGGAGTAGAGTCGCGCCTGGATAGGGCGCGACTGGTCACGCCTGGTGGGGGCGCGACTCAGCCCTAGTCGCGCCTAGCAGGGACGTTTTCGGTTGCGTTTTCCTGGGGCGCGATTGGTTGCTATACTTGCGTAAATAAGTTCAAAATTGCAACAAATCCGTAATTTTTTTTAAAAAAAGCAATAAATTAATTTTTTTGCCTATCAATGGACAACACATGACATGTGATTGTCTTTGGCATATTCAAACTTCGCATGCCTGATCTTAAGCAAAACAAATAAACACACAAATAAAATTTCATAATGATAATAATAAACAACTGGTGCTGAGATCAAAATCACAATAAGGTCAACTTTGAACAACTAGAAAATTTTAAATGTAATTATCCACCCAAGCATACACAACTAACATCCCCACATTGATTGTTTTTACTTTAAATGATAAATTCATGATGTGAAAATTAAAACTTATGCTTGAAAATCCTGACCAGCAAAACATTCACTTCTTGGCTCTTGCCTTATCATACATCTTTAAGAAGATAGTAAATACTCTCTAACCATGCAGTGTCCCTCAAATTATTAAACAGACTTAGGTTCAGTATCTTGTCTAACAAAACTGTAAGCGAAAGAAAATGAATCTACACCTGACCAGCACCAACATCAACAATGGCATCAGCTCTGACACTATTTGCAACTGCACTTATAACAGTAGAAAGAATTTCAACCTGTAGAAAGAATTTCAACCTGCACACATGACAATTTTTTCATTTGATATTGAAATCCAACAAATTTCTTGATCGAAAGGAAAAAAAATGACATCAAGGACACAAATTTACTTGCCTAAAATCTCATAAAGAAGGAAATATAAAAATTTGATAATCAGAGACTCACTTCATGTCTTTTCTTTACATTCATGCCCTGGGCAAGAACAGTGTAAAGTGAAATCGTCTACAGGCCAGGTAATGCCTGCAAATAAAAAACAATTTTTAATAAATCAAGACTTTACCATCCAAAACGAGCAGAAATCCCAGATAAATATAGCTTGAGTATAAAAGTATACAAAATCTTAATGCTTTTCTTATTATGAAAAACTAAAAATTACGCCTCGCTATGCGAAGGTAAGGGAGGGATATTGTATGCAACCTTACCATTGTATATGCAAAGAAATTATTTCCGGATTCGAACCCATGACCAACAAGTGACCAAGGCACAACTTTACCATTGTTATTAACCATCCTACTGTATCTTGTATTAGTTGTAACTAACTAAGTCTGTTATAGTTATTTCCTAACTATTTATCTAAGTCTGTTATAGTTAGTTAGAGGTGGTTATTTTTCTGTTATGGTTGTTATAGAGAGTGTATAAATAATGTAGAATACATTATACTCTTCAATTTAATAACAATCACAGCTTTGATCTATTCTCTCATCAAATTTTCTCTCTATTCCAATAACATTCTTCATCAGTTATTTCTTCTTCTTCATTTGTATTCATTCATGGCATTTGTTCATACCTTTGTTATGGTATCAGAGCTCTTCAATTGAAGAGCTCTGTTGTGCTACTCTATCCTTCATCTTGTATGATCTTGTTAGTACTCTGTTGATTTTTTTCAGGATGAATCTCTCAGTGTTCATAGCCCCTATTACCTGCATCCTTGTGAAAATCCAGCAATTGCATTAGTTTCACCTCTATTGGCCCCAACAAATTACAACTCTTGGAGCATATCAACTCTCACAGGCTTAAGTGCAAAGAACAAAGTAGAATTTGTTGATGGTTCCTTTCCTCGACCAGCCTCTAATCACAGATTGAATGCAACCTGGAAAAGAGCAAATAACATGGTGCTTCGTGGCTTGTACACTCAGTTGCAACTTCCATTCATCAAAGCATCTTATGGATGGACAACACAATTGATATTTGGAAATATTTGAAAGTTCGATACTCACAAGGTGATTTGCTTCGAATTTCTGATTTACAGCACAATTTAGCTTCAATTAAACAAGGAGACATGAATATTACTGATTATTTTACAAAACTGAGAATAATTTGGGATGAACATGAGAGTTATCGACTAGATACTATGTGTACATGTGTTTTTAAGTGTGGTTGTGATGCTCTTGTTGAAGTAAAGAAAAGGAAAGATAAAGATAGAATAATGGAGTTTATGCATGGTCTCAATGATCAATACAGTCATGTTAAATCAAGCATACTCATGATGGATCCCTTGCCACCAATTAATAAAGTTTTTTCTTATATGACTCAACAAGAAAGGCAATTTGCAAGTTCCAATGCACTTGACAATCTGAGTTTGGTTAATGTTGCTGCTAATACAAGATCCTCTAATTCTTGTAGCTATTGTGGTAGAGATAATCACACAGTAGAATCATGTTATAAGAAAAATGGTTTTCCACCTAACTTCTTCTCCAATAGTGGTAGTAGAGGAGGTGGAGGTAGAGAGGGGACAGGAGGCAAAAGCAACAATGGTAAAGTTTGCACCCACTGTGGTATTATTAATCATACAGTGGATGAGTGCTATAAGAAGCATGGTTATCCACCTGGTCACAAATACTATAAAATAACACTATTAAGGAAGAAGAGAATATTTCAAGTTCGAAGACTGGTGATAATGATCAAGATATTAAAATCACTCAGCAACAATATCAAGCACTTATGTCTCTATTGGCTACCAACAACAATGGCTCTCATGGATCACATGTTAACCAGATTGGTACAAGTTCTGCTCATATATCAAACATAGGTAATATATCCCTTGTTTGTAATGTTCACAAACCTGAAGCTGCAGCATGGATTCTGGACTCTGGTGCTACAGATCATGTTGCCTCCTCATTGACCTATTATTCTACATATAGAGAAATAAAACCCATAATAGTTTGCCTGCCTACTGGTCAATAAGTCATAGCCACACACTATGGAACAGTCAAATTTACTGAGTTTTTACACTTAGAAGATGTGTTATACTTGCCATCTTTCAATTTCAATTTAATCTCTATATCAAAATTGGTTTCTGCCTTGAATTGCTAGTTAACCTTCTTCTTTAATTCATGTCTGATTCAGGATATAAGCAGTCAGAGGATGATTGGTACAATTGATGTAGTGGATGGTCTACACAAGCTTAGAATACCTGCTGCCAATTCAATTCCCAAGGCTAGCAACAATTTCATTTTTGTTAAGTCTGCGTTGTCTTGTAATAAAGAAATCATTGATGTTTGGCATTTTTGTTTAGTTCATCCTTCATATGATAGGATGAAATTGTTAAAACAAACTTATCCTATGTTGACTTGTGATAAAACTTTACCTGCCATAGAGCAAAGTAGAGAAAACTTTCATTTCCTAATAGTAACTCATATGCTTCTAGTTCTTTCTCTTTGATACATGTAGATATTTAGGGCCCTTGTGCCATAACTGCTATGAATAGACACAAGTATTTTCTTACCATTGTGGATGATCACACTAGATTTTGTTTGGATTTTTATAATGACTTCTAAAGCTGAAACTCAAACTCATTTACAAGCTTTTGTTTCCTATGTTGAGAGGAAATTTAACACAAAGGTAAAAGCTATTCGATAAAATAATGGAGTTGAGTTTATCATGAAACAATTCTATCACAGTACTGATATAATACACCAAACCTCCTATGTTGAAACTCCACAGCAAAATGGAATAGTGGAGAGAAAACATCAACATTTATTAAATGTTACTTGAGCCCTTTTTTTTCAGTCCAAATTACCACCAATTTTTTGGTCTTTTGCTTTACAACATTCTGCTTTGCTTATCAATTGCTTACCAACTCCATTTCTTAATAATATGTCTCCTTTTAAAAAATTATATGGCACTGCTTATGACAGTTCTTCCTTGAAAGTCTTTGGTTACTTGTGTTACACTAGCACTTTCACTAATAATAGAAAGAAGCTTGATCCTAGAGCTTTTGCTTCTGTTTTCTTAAGCTTGAAGCCTCACACTAAAGGGTACATTATCTTTTATCTTTCCACTAAGCTTCAATGGTGTCTAGACATGTCATTTTCTAAGAAGATTGTGTTCTTTATGCCTCTTCTAGTGCCTCTTAATCTTTTTCCACATTTTCTTTGCATTCCTATCCTACCATTTATGGGCATGGTAAGGATTTGGATTTTTCTTCCCATTCTACTATTTATGATGATTCTCAGTCACCTAACACTTATGTTGATCATTCACAATTGGATTCTTTAGACACTTCTTCTAATTCATCAAATTCACTAGTTATTGTTGTTCTTAAAAGATCTAATAGGGAAAGAATTAGATTAAAAAAGTTTGAAGACTTTCACACTATATTTACATCAATTGTTACTAGTCAATCCTGAAGTACTCTTTATCCCTACTTATTCTTTAATATATCTTAATTAATATTCAAATAAAATCCCGAGATATTTATTATTTAACTTAATTGTAGTCTATTAAGTATTACATCTTTGACCGATGTTTGTGTTTAATATTTTTTCAATTAAATAAAAAATACTCAAACTTTCAAACTTTAATTTCTATATACCCTGCATCACATACAAGTAAGAGAAAAACTAGTTACTGTTAATTTGTCCTACATTATTATACTTCCAAAATGTTAAATGTTAATTATGTTCACAAACATGATAGTGTAGATTGTGCATGCATGCGTGCTTGTCATGCCCGAGCTTACGTGTATCTACGTTTTATTGCCTGTCTTACTATTTCTGCATGTGCAAATTCTTTATTGAATAGTAGTCACGCCTGTCTTTAAACTTTTTCAAGTCAAACTTGTCCCGCCTACATTTATTAGATGAAACATATCTATAAATAATCATTTAATTATGTACAAAAGTTACTTGAATGAACAAAGACTTGACTGGTCAGCAAAGGTTTCATCTTGATTCTTGAGAATGAAGCTTTTCTACACACTCGACGTGAATTGGAAGGTTGTGGGAGAAATGGTGGCTTCCTATAGCTAGCTTTTCCCATGAAAGTTAAACATAATTATGGTTTTCACTCATAATATATCTTATATGGGGCCAAATAGATGTATGTGTAAGCTCTTGAACTAGTTAAGATTGAGATTATATCATCACTCATTACAAAAAATAGCATGAATGTTTAATTATATTTTTCTTTCAGCTGTCAATCAACTAATGCAATATAGTTTGTTTTCCCCTTATTCTTCTCTGTGATACTAATAGGCAAAAGTATCCTAAAACAACTAATAAGAAACAGTTTTTTTTTTTCTTTCTAAAATATATTTTTATCCCTTATTTTATCTTTTATTTTAATAGAATGTGTCAGTGTCCCTTAACATCAGTGTTATACAAATCGGTTTGGATCAGTTGATCAGATCAGGATCTGATGGCCTAACCATGCTAGTTACGCAGTTGACTCGGTCAATTTCGATAGGGTAAGTCATTAGGTCCCGGTTGGACCGATCCAATCCGGTCGATTTAAAAAAAATTGAAAAAAAATATTTTTTAATTTGTATATTGGAGTATGAATGAACTTTTTTTACTCAAATAATATTATTTACATACTTATATATAATAGATACATATATAATTTTAAATTTTTAATATATATCGGGTCAATTACTAGTCCATCAATTGGATCACTAACCCACTGACCCACTACCTTGACCGGGTCAATGATCAGATCAAATTTTTCAACTATGCTTAAGATATTTTTACTTGAACAAATTGATTGATTTGTTAATTTTTTTATCAAATATTATTCACTCTGATCTTGTTTATATGAGGATATTTGTTTCAGAGACTCTTTTTTATTCTAAAAATGTTATTCATATTAATGTTAGATGAGAATGACATTTTTTAATATTTCAAAAAAATATATAATTAATTGACTATTAAAATTGGTTGCAAATCTTTTAATATATTTATGGAAAAATTTATTTATGTGTATTTGATTCACATTATTTTTTCTTAGAAATACATGCTATATTACTAAAATGTATTTTTTTATATTAAAAAAGTTATATTTTATATCAACAACCAAATTTCCTATGTTATTTGTGAGTCCATGCATTGCAATTATCAAATTTCAATATAAAAACTCATCACAAAACAACGATTATATTACAACATTATATATATTTTTTCTGGGCAAAAGTTAATTTCATATGTGTTTCTAGGTAGATACAAAAAGTAAAACATAAAAAACTTATTTTAGACAAAACCCATGATACCAACTACTTACAATTTTTTAAAATAGCCTCCTAACACACGGTTATATTAAAGGGAAATCTGATTTAACTTTAGATGTTACAATAGTGGGAATAAAATTATTTAGTGAAAAATGTGAGCAAATATTTTAATAAATTAATTTTAAATATGGAAAAATTATTTTTAAATGATTTTAATTCATTAAGTGTCAATTACATTGTCCATTGGGTTTGAAAATAAAAGAGGGTGGATTATTATTTATCCATTTAATTATATGATTCATCCGATTCAATAGAAAGTCTTTTTTATTTTAACAACGTATGAACTGATTAGATTTTATGAAGAAATTAGATGATAACAAATAAATGGATTGTTTTGTCATCCCTAACTAAAATACATGCAAAGTGGCTTATTTGTAATAGATCAGGGTTAAAAGCTTATAGCAGCAAGAAGCATAAGCCACGAGTTTTTTTTCATTATTGTGTTAACTTGGTCAGTTTAAAGATTAGCATAAAGATACAATACAACAATTCCCATTAACTTATTTAGCTGGGTGTTTTGCCATGGCTACAATTTAAGAGACATGAGACATGACACTGACATTCATTATCTTATGTTATTTTGTACATTACGATAATCAGGATTGAAACATATGGCCAATTATATATTGTGTAGTTTCACAAGGATCAAAAAACAAACGATGGGTTAAAAATGCTTGTAACTGACAAATAAAGACAAATGCATAGTACCATGAAGAACGTTTCAAACAAAACATCTAGAGTTGGTGAAATTCAGTTGTCTAAACTAATTCTGAATCATATATACTTTACAGATTATTTAAAAATCTTGTTGTTATGGAAAACACGTGATAGGTTCTACTTAATCAAATGCTAGTGTGTCCCCGAATAATAAAACTTATTTTATCCTAACCGACCTAATTCCCACTTCATTAATGTATTAGATTATTGTTTTTATATTAATTTTAGTGTATTAGATTCTGTTACCGTTAATGTGGAAAGAAAAATTACTTGCGGAAGTAAATGTTATACTGTGAATAGTCTTAATTATTGAGACAAACACAAACAAAATTTTAAATAACGAATAAAAATAAATGTAACTATATAACTCTAAATTGAAACAAAAGTAACGTATTTGAGCATTATCATGATCATTCCGGTGGGTATAGTTGAAATTAGAAGTGGGTACATGGTAGTTTCATGTCTCTTTGTTTGTACTAATAGCAAAACACAGCTAATGGATATTTTTGTATTGTATCTTCATGATAATCTTTATTCCAGCCAAGTCAACCCAATAATGGAAAAAAAATCGTGGCTTGCTTCTTGTTGCTATAAAACTTTTAACCTTCTTATATCTATTACACCATTTTTATCTCATGAAATTTTTTCAAAACTTGTTTAATTTTTAGATTTGATTTCAGTTTAGCCATTTTATGTGTACAAGACACGCACATAGAAGAGGATTAAGTTACATAAAAAATAACTCTTGGTAAATACACTTTTTTCTATAACTCTCTATGTCTCTCTCTCTCTCTCTCTCTCTATATATATATATATATATTAAATTTATTTAATATATGAATTGATATTTCTTATTAAATAGTTAAAGTGTACAACTTTTTATTAAATTGAAAAATTATTTGATACCTCATTAAATAAAATTAATTTAACATATATACTTAATATACTTTTAAAAAAATATTGACTACAAGACTACCATATATAATTAATATATCTCATTAAAAGATCTTTTATTTAATATGCTCTTCATATATATATATATATATATATATATATATATATATATATATATATATA
>CM023955.1:34730793-34771103 GCA_013407115.1 Glycine latifolia
CTAGGAACATATTAAATGAAAAACCTTTAATCATGAGAGAATGAGAGTAATAAATCTTAACCATGGAAAAAAATTATGAAAAATTAAGATATCACAAAATTATGTGTTCATTAAATAAATTTTAAATAAATCCATTATATATATATATATATATATATATATATATATATATATATATATATGTAGACCACTTAATTTAATATGAATTTTGGTTTCTAACTCACATATTTATGTCATCTCAAAACCTAACTGAATAAGATTAACTTCAAAATTCACTAAAGTAGACTTAATGATGAGGAATAAAATGCATAACATCATATTCAAATATGATTATTGTGCATTAAAAAAAAAAAAAAGACTAACCTCAGTAACTATACGGGGATCTCATTCTCTGTCTTTAAACTTTAAAGCTTGTGATTTTGAGACTCTTAGGAATTCAACACGCTTCAGCCAAATTTTCCCCCAACTCTTAGTTGCCTACGGCTATAGTACTACTGGTATTTTATAAGGAGGAGTACCCTCCATTCTTAGGCACGTGTTCAAATTCTAATACCATTTATTATGCTCATGTTCAAACTCACGAGTTGTAGGGATGTTCATCCAATTTTTATCTTAAATTTTTTGGCGTATTTTATCAATACAAATTTTTAATGTATTTTAAGAAATTTATAGTTAAAATTATAAGGTAAATTCTCATATAATAAAAAATTTAAATAAATATTTAATTAAACTATTTATGAAATGAGTCCATGGAAATCCATCAACACGAAAGCTAGCGTAAGTATGCCTTATTTGATTTGAAAAGTCTTTTTTTGTGAAATATTTTATTTAAACAATCGAGGAAGACTGTTCTTGAATCTCGGGTACGTTTTTTATTTCCTTTTTTCTTTTCTTTGCAGATATTAAACGCATCTCCATGATCAAATAAATAAATGCTTGAATCGAAGGAGAAAAATATTCTGAATAAAAATGAGCTAAATGAAATTTTGACCGGGAGATTCGGCTTTTTGCTCTTCGTACTTGGGGTGGGCTTGAGGATTTGTCATTCAAGCCAGTTAGTCAATGTTATAACCTTTAAGTGTCATTTTTTATTGAAAAAAATTAAAGATAAAATGTATGTATATACTCAACTCCTAAGTACACTGATTAATTAGTGACAAAATTAAAAAAATCATATATGATTGTGCTACCAAATTTTTTAATGACATGACAAATCAATGAATTATTAATATCTTTATTATGCCATCAGTTAACTTTATTACATGAAAATAAGGATTAAATTTATTTTTTATTGACAAATATTAGTTGTTAATTGTTAATTTTTTGTTTGTGGAACAATCAAACTCACAACCTTTCTCTCCCTCCCTTCTCTTTTTATTATAAAATCAATCTTATATCTCCTTAAATTCAAAAAATTTAAAACTTAAAGAACTAAAATTAAAAAAAAAAGTCCTATTTTGTAATGACCAAAATGTCATTTATACCAAATAATAATGATTAGAGAAATGTTAGTCACATAGTTATCATACTTTCTTTTGAATACACTCCTACCATAACTACAATTTATTAGAACTTACAAATTTTATGAGTCTCATCTTACTACTAAATGATCTCCAATCAAAAATTTAAAATTTTCAATAAATTTTAACTAATAAAGACTGTGTTAGAAAATACTTCCTTCATTTTTTATTTATAAGATTCAATAACCTAATTTATTTATATTAATAAAATAATGATTAGTTTAGTTGATAATAGTAATAGATTTGTCCTACTTTTATATTTTTTTTCTAAAATACTCTTATCATTAATACTTTCTATCTTTTTTTTAATTGTTTGTCAAGTACACTTAATTAAGAATATTTTCTTTTAAAAATAATTAATAAAAAAAATTCTGAATTGAGTCTTATAAAAATATCACTTCTAACTTGGATCTTATGCATAATAATGAAAATAATATATGATAAAAAGTGAGTTGTGGACACTTCATAATAATTTTTACTAAGATATAATTTTTCAAAAGAAGTTGGTTAAAGTTGGGTGATACAAATTATTTAAAGACATCAGTCACAAATAAAAAATGAAGTAAAAATTGAAATTGAAAATATGAATTTAGGTTAAGTCTAATTGGGAGAATTTTTTCAATTATTTGAATATAAAAAGTCTAATACTCATTAAATGTAATTTGATATTACGTCGATGCTCAAACATAATGTTTTGAGTTTGCATTAAAATTTTATGGTTAAGAAAAAAATCCTAGAAACACACTTTCTTACATATTCTTTTAAATGTATTGTTTATTACTAGTTAAAATTTATTAAAAATCATTAAGTTTTGTAAGCCTACATCGTATTTAATGATTTTATCCTTTGATTTTTAACTATTAATAAATTTTAATTAGAATATGTGTTTGAAGAAGTATGTTAAAAATTACTATATTTTTAACACTTATCATTAATCAATTAAAGAGAGTGTTTTATAGAAATGTGTTAGAAACTGAATTCCTATAACTTCTCTTATAAAAAAATATAAATAATAATTTTAAAATCTATTTTCTAAAAAAATAAATGTTTCCAAAAATTTTACTACATATTATTTAAAATTAATAAAAAGAAACTAAAAATGAAAAAGTTAAAAAGAAATTATGAATATTTGTCAAGTCAAACTGGAAGAAACTATTATTTTACTCATGAAAAATGTCCACCTTTACATTAATATTTAAGCTAAATTATAATTTTAATCCCTTTAATTTCATAAAATTGTGATTTTCATCCTTGTGGTTTTAATGGTAAAGTTAGGTCCCCTAATTTTGAAAATTGATGATTTTAGTACTTTCCTCCACTTGCTCTCGTTGACTGTTAGAATATGAATGTTGACCAATTAATTTATTAGGTGACATAGTAATTAAAAGGTAATTAGTGAATAATTAGGATTAGTAGGTTAATTGAGTTAATATTCAATAAATTCATTAAAAACCACTTATTATTAAAATACTTCTAAAATAGATTAGTGAACCCTACCCAGTGCCTTTATTACTCGTTTCTCTCTATGATAAACCCAACACCTTTCCTACCTGATTCTACCTGAAACTCAATGTTAGGTCAAAAGACATTTATGTCTTGAGACAAATCAAAACCCTTAATTATTTTGATTAGATGTAAACAAGTACAAAGGTTAAAATCAGTGTCTTATGCGTTATCAGAACATGTGTTGTATGTGAAAGTTGCATTTGATATTTTAGATGGTAGCAAGATGGAATCATGATTTGCTACAACATTAAAAATAAGATTTAAGACTTCATTCAATACTCTATGTTTGAAATCTATTTTGCAAAGATATTCTCTTAGGATCTGTCAAATTCTATGAAGAATAAATGAAACTAAGCTCTAAAATTCCTCAATCACCATAAAAAAAAAAGAGCTTTGTTGCACATACATACTCTAATACAAAAGGAAATGGTTTCCTGCAGAAGTATTCAACACACCAATGACGAAGAGTGATTTCTCAGCATGAAGAAGTACATGCATTTAATATCCCAATGGTCATTTTCTTCAAACATAAGCTTAAGAAAAGAAATATATCCGTTGAAAGACAACAAATAGTTGATTAAGGAGGTATGTAAATATCAAAAGCTTTGAAGACATGAAGTATGATTTTGAAGCGCTTATTATTTCATTCTTTGCACAAAAAGCTCTATGTGTAAATTCTTGTAAAATTTAGAAAAGCTCTCAAAACACTTCGTTCATCTTAAGAGAAAAGACTAGGTGCTGAATTTGTTTATTCGTCTATAAGACGATAGAGTGTTAGTCTTTGTGCAATCAAACCAACAAATCTTCTTACTTGTGTTAGAGCTAATAATAGCTTGATAGGACAAAGCATACTGTTTGTAACAAGCTTGGTGTAAAGTTTGAGTTAAGAAGCCAGAAGTGACAATGATAAATACTTTTAACTTGCTGAAGTTAGTGTAACAAGCTTGGACGTAGTCTAAGTGGTTGAGATGATCTAGTATAAATCTTTTACGTCTTATTTTGTTTATTTTCTCTTCTGTTATTTGAACTAACCTAGGGTTTGAATTTGATTTGTGCTTTTGAAAAACTCTGTTTATTGTATAAAGAACTAAAACTATCGTCTGATCTTTTCAACAAAAATCTATTGTCTATTTTTCGTAAGTCTCATCAGATGATAATTTTGTTGTTTTAGAAAATTGTTTTAAACTTAGTGAAAATCACAATCCAACACCATTTCTTGTGATATTTGCCTTTACACTGAAAGTTGTTATTTGATATTAACAACCCCGATAGAGTGAGAGTGACATTTAAGTCAACGATGAACCGTGCTCAAGCATAAGCTAAAGCTACATCATTCATATGATTAAGCTAATCGTGTGTCCTTCATTTATCCTTCTTCTTTCTACCTTCATAATATTCATTCTCTCTACCATCTTCTTGCATAAAAAATAGAGCAAAAATGATCCCCAGGTTCCCCAACCTTCTCGGTAATTGGTAGCCTGCACATGTTAGGGAAGCTCCCACATCACAGCCTCAAAGCCTTGGCCCAACGATATGGGTCCATCATGTCCATTGCCTTATGTGTGCCTCAACGTGGTCTACTTCAACAACACCACGACGAGCCTCCACCTCACTGGCCTAATCGATGTTGACGCCCTTGTCGAGATTTGTGACCTTTGAACCGAGAAGTGA
The DNA here is from genome assembly GCA_013407115.1 of Glycine latifolia. Lineage (NCBI taxonomy): Eukaryota > Viridiplantae > Streptophyta > Magnoliopsida > Fabales > Fabaceae > Glycine > Glycine latifolia. The sequence continues at coordinate 34,735,491 of CM023955.1, forward strand.
GACAAGGAGTGAGATCTGAGTTTGAACAAAGGTTGGATTTGAATAAGCAAGATTTGAGTTTGATAGAGGTTGAGTTTGGATCTAAAGTGAGATCTATTATGGAGAAATTTGATATGGTGTTGTGTTTTATTCATGCTTGATTTTTGATGATAACAATGAAGAGGTACTTGGCTACTGGGTGTTTATTTTTAATTTTCAATTAGGCGCTGACGAGGAGAGCGTGATGTCAAGAGTGGATTTGGCTTGAGCCAGGTGGCACAATGCTTGGGTTAGGTGTGGGTTTGGTTTAAGTTGGTGATCCTTGTTGCAAATTTGCGTTTTATATTGAGTTGTTTGGCTGTGGATGCTGTGCATGATGAAGAACAAGGAAAGGGTTAGGATTAAGATGCCCAACTCCAACACAACCTTTGTCACAATTTTTTTAATAAATTTAATATTAACTTAATTAACATACTAATCCTAATTATTTCACTAATTATTTTCTAATAATTGTGCCACCTAATAGATTAATTGGTCAATGTTCACATTCTAACGATCAACAAAACACAAATTGATAAAAGTACCAAAATTGCCAATTTTCAAAACTGGGGACCTAATTTTACCATTAAAAACCAAGAAGATGAAATTACAAATTTGTGAAATTTGTGAAACTAGGGGGACCAAATTGCAATTTAGTCTAATATTTAAAATCAAGAATATTTAAATAACTGTCCAAATTGTAATTCATTAATTATATTAGTTCAATTTTTTTAAAAAAAATGATATAAATGATAATGTAATCAAATATTTGGAAACAAAAAGGACAATAAATAAATAATCAAGTTTGGGAATTTAGATAAAATAATAAAAATTCTTAGGTAATTATTTAAAATTTCTTTAATTTTATAGACTAATATAATAACTAAGAAATCAATTAACATGATTTTAATTTTAAAATATTTTTTTATAAAAATTTAAAAAAATATTATATAATAATTTATAATGAGATCACAATATAAAACTTTTATATTTTTAGTGTATCACTTATTTTTCTTTCACTTTATAGTCTGTTTGGTAAAGAATAAGTTGGAAAATGGAAGGGGAGTGAGATGAGAATAAGTTGAGCTGTTTGATTAAAAAGAGTTAAAGAAGAAATAATTTTAATAAAAATAAGTCTCATTATATTATTTCTCATATATTTATATTTACTTTTTCTATTTTTTTATATCTATTATCTATTTCTCTTTAATTTTTTTTAATAATCTATTTTTCTTCAATTAAATACCTTTAATATCTATTCAGTGCATATTTGATTTATTTATAACATACATCTCAATACAGATTCAACAAGTGAAAATAAAATAAAAACAAAAACAAGAATTATGACCCTTTTACAAAATAATTTTGTCTCAAAAGATATTTTTTATCTTATTTATAAACATACTTTTCTTCATCACCTAGTTATTTTTTTACTCTCTGTGTTTTTCTCCTTTCTTTCAAACATAACATTAAGGATAAGAAATAATAGTTTATTTATTTTTAATTTGTAATTTTGGTGGTATATATATATATATATATAATCGGTTAAATTGTAATTGTAATCCAAAAGCATACGATCTCTTTTTTTATTTTTTTTGAAACGAGAGAGGGTAAAGGCATAGGAATAGGAGAGAGAGAGAGAGAGGGAAAAAGGGGGAGACACGTGGCCCTAGTTTCCATGTAGCTGGAGAGAACTGTTATATATGCATCTCCTTATGCTAGTCACCATCGGCACAAACACCCGCATCAACACAACGCAACACCAACAAACTCTATTCGTTGTGTTGGCACTTTTAACATATTTTCATTTCACTCTCTCCTTCGTTGCATGATCCACACTAACAATGGCTTCCCTCGCTTGCGTCAACAACATCGGAATCTCCTCGGAAGCCACCTTCCTCGACCTCCCTCCCTGGCTCTCCCCTCGCCCCAGATCCGACCCCGAACCCGACTTCGAGTTCCCCCTAGACCCTCCGACCACCATGCGCCCCGCTGACCAGCTCTTCTCCGACGGCAAACTCGTTCCTCTTCACCTCAAATCCCCCTCCAAAACCACATCCCAAACCCTAACATCCACAATCACAACCTCCCCTCAAACCTCCAAATCCACCTCTTCCTCCGCCGTTAACTCCACCACCACCCCCACCACCACCACCGACCCTTACCTCTTCTCCCCCAAAGCTCCCCGCTGCTCCTCCCGCTGGAAAGACCTCCTCGGCCTCAAAAAATTCTACCAAGCCTCAAACAACACCAAAGCCACACCTTCTTCGGCCAAATCCCTAAAAAACCTCCTCCACCGCAGAGCGACGTCGCCTTCACTCTCCTCGGAAAACGCGCCGCTGCTAACTTCAAATTCCTCCGACGCCGAATCCCTCTCCATCTCCTCGTCGCGCCTCTCTCTTTCCTCGTCTTCCTCCAGCCACGACCACGACGACCTCCCCCGCCTCTCCCTCGATTCCGAAAAACCTAACCCTAACCCTAGCCAGATCTCGCTCCATCGCAACCCTAACCCTAGAATCCGCCTTGTCAAAAACCGCACAAACTCATTTGATGCCAACAAGCCCTCATCGGACCAACATTCCCGCCCGGGGAGGAGTTCGATCCGGCGGGAATCGGAAACGGTGACATGCAGGGGAGTTTCCGTGGACAGCCCTAGAATGAACTCTTCGGGGAAAATAGTGTTCCAGAGCCTAGAACGAAGCTCGAGTAGCCCCAGCACGTTCAACGGTGGGCCTCGCTTCAAGCACCGCGGAATGGAACGCTCTTATTCCGCCAACGTTAGGGTTACGCCGGTCCTCAACGTCCCCGTTTGCTCCCTCCGCGGCTCGTCGAAATCGGGTTCGGTTTTCGGGTTTGGGCAACTCTTCTCCTCGCCGCAGAAGAAGGAAGGAACAACAACAACAACGGGGAAAGGGCACCACCAAAGTGGTAGGAGTAATCGGAATTGACGTAAATACCCTTCTATAAAGAAAGAAAGCAAAAAAGGGTAACATATTGTTGACTAGGTTTTTTGGTTTTTTTTTTATTTTACCTTTTTGCCACTTAATCAACCTGGGTTATCTAATCTCGGAATGGAAATATTGCAGGAAGAGGACGTTGTTATTGATTGAGGGGTTTGGTTGGCTGATTTAATTTGATTTTGTTAAGGTTTTTTTTTTTTTTTTACTTTTTAGGTTACTTAATGTAAATACAGCGAGGTGGGGTTGGATTTTTAGATGCTGTTGTTTGATGATAAATTGATAAAGATCCAGTTACTGTTTCTATGTTGGTTGATTATTTTTTTTTATTTTAATTTTTAAAGTTTAATAATGGGAAAATGTGAATGTGTTTTTTTTTTTTTATTAAAATTTTCGAGATCTGTGGAGGAATCATGTTGAGCTTATCTTGCGCGTGTCTGCTTGCGAGTTTTGTTTTGTTTTGTTTTGTGTTTGGGTTTTTGATTATTTTTACTGTGTGAAGTGTTTTGGGAAATGATGCCAAAGATTCAAACAGAGGCGCCAGCGCAGCTGAATTATTATTTATTTGCACGTCAGTCTGATCCCAAATCCTTCATGGCTTGAATTAATTAATTAACCAAGTTTTTATTTTAGCTTAGTGACAAATTAATGTGATTATTTGTTTTTTTTTTCTGTGCTGTGAAGTGTTTTGGGAAATGATACCAAAGATTCAAACAGATGCAGCCAGCACTGCTGAATTATAATTTGCACGTCAGTCTGATCCCAAAACCTTCATGGCTTACAATTAATTAATCAACCTAAGTGTTATTTTAGCTAAGTGACAACATTGATGTGTTTATTTAACCTTTTTTTTATGTATTATGATATAGTATATGGATATATTATGTTTTTTTTTTTCTTCTTACTATGTGCCAGAGGGGTGAGTGAGTGAGTGGTCCACAACTGAAGTTCAGTGTGACCTTTATGGAAGATTCAATTGGGTGGGGCAGGGTTCTTTTTTCTTATAATCAAGATGTGTGTTGTTGTGTGTACTTTGATTGGGGACATTGGATGAGTTTTTTCCTAGAACAGATTATGAAACCTTCAATGAATAATCTAACACGATTTTCACTATAAAATTTGCCCTTTCTGTGCGTCCAAGATTTTGGTGGAGTGGAACAGAACACCCACAAATTGGGTCATCATCTTTGTTGTTGGATAGACTTGTTCCTTCACTTCACTTCACTTTGATGAATGATCAAAAAGATCTTACTCCCGGACATTTGATTATTATCCAGCCATAATGGGTCCCTCCCTAATTAGATATGGTAGGACCATTTCCTGTTTGCTGCAAGCAATTTGATAGTATTTGCTATAGCCAATGTGCATAATTGAGGGAAAGGATATGTTCAAAAGTTGAATGCCTTTTGACCCCCCACCCTTTTTTTCCCCATCTTTTATCGTATTCTCCACATCGTGATAGAAATGGTTCTAGTTCCGTGGTACTATCACAACGGGTCTTAGTCACATTGAAATCATATACTTTGGGGCGATTAAACATTAAACTCGTAATTTGATAGGACCCTCTGTCGGTTTAATTGCTTCGGTTCATTCATTAATTCACACTTCCGAAACCCAAACTAGATTTTTGGAAGTTTTTTATATACGCCTCCATGTACTCTACTAACTCGTACTACTAAGGTGCGACGATCAAACAACTCTACAGCAACGGAAACGAAAACTGTACCAACCAAGAAGATGGTATATAAAAATATAATGATGTTCCTTTTTTCTTCTAAAAAGGTAGGAATATGCTAAAATCACGTGGCTAACATGTTGCCATAGTTTCAGCCTATAGCCACCATAAAAGCCAAAACCCATGTGAGAGAGCGGGGTTTTTTTAATTGCTTAATTAAACATGAATGTTGTATCGTGGCTGCATCTGTATCTGTAACGGATGTGGATGGGAGGAGACAAGGTTCTTTCCTATCTCATTTTTCAATTAATGCGTTTTCTTTCAATCCTATATTTTATTGGCACAAGTTCTACCGTCCTTTTTTAATTAAACAATATGAACTTTTAATGTGAAAATTCTCAATTATACGTGTGCCCATCTTTCAAAAGTACTAGAGACTATAAGGATCTGTTTCGTAGAGGTAGAGGGGAAAAATTGAGAATTGATTTGAATTAATATAGAATGAAACCGTAGTCTTGGTATCATTTCACGGATTAAATATTTTTAATTTTTTCACTTTCTTTCTCTTCACACCAAAAACTATAAACCCACTAATAAATATTCTTTGCCCCTTATTAACAAGTTGTACTCGTTGGTATCATGTTTCGTACAAGTGTTGTTGGAGTAAAAATAAAATGTGATTAATAGGTGTTTAGATGAAACACGTGAGTTGGTTTTACACAAAATTTAGTTGTCTTTGTCCGGCAAAGTACTGGGTTTTTGTCGAGTGGCGTCCCATCTGTTCACTTGCGCGCATGCTTTAGGGTTTGGGGCTCTGTCTCTATGACTATGAACTAACCCCCTCCCTAATGATTTGACATTTTCACATTCAGGCCATAGCTATTCTATTCAATATAGTTATAGCGTGCACCAAGATGCATCATCCATATCAATAATCGTTTTAAGAACTTGTCTTCAGTCTTTGACTCTTTGTGGACTATTCAGTGATAATATTCAATATAATATTACTCTCAAGGTCTTGTAAATTATACACATTTTTCTGTTTTTATTTACTTCTAACTAACCTTTTCTAGTTTTTCACTTTACTGTTTTATTTACTTTCTATAGAGACACTTTATCATTATTCATTGACCTCTTATTGTAGTTGTTAAGAAATTTTAAAGATGTTTAATTTTACTCTAAAGTATATAGTATAATTATTCTAATTCAAAATATAAAATATTGAAAAAATATTGTCTTCTTAGATGTTATGTTATGTTATGTAATATAATTATTCTAATTTAAACATATAAAATATTTTAAATAAAAAAGATTTTGAATAAATATAATATTTGACGGGTATAGGTGCATGGCATGCTACAACACACCTTCTACTTTCTACTTTGTACATTGAAGCAATTTATTGCGCCCCATAGCATAGAGATCAAGTAAACCTACCTAGGCAGCATTTGCAGAGCCATGAGCCATCCTATCATATTCCCTTCCCTACTCACTTTTTTTATTTTATGTATATTTTTAGGCGTTTTCGTCCATAATCGGATTTTGATGCATTTGATATGATATGGTGTGGTGTTTGACCAGTCCTAAGTGGGTAGTCCCCATTATAATACCACATTTGTTCCCATTAGAGTTTGGGCTTTGTGACAACGTGAAAATGGATGCACCTACCAACAACACTTCTTTTGATACCCATGCTGCTGCCAATGTCTGTTTACTGTGTCCCGATACAGCAGCGCAACAAGGGTAGTTTTGTCCTCTTACAGTTTTTGTGGAGGGAGGTTTTGTAGTAGGGTCACATGCCCCCAAGGTGATTCACCCAAATCCAAATAACCCCTAGATTCTTGCCATATTTTGCTAATTTGTTCGTATTCTTAATTGCATTGTGAAAGCATAGTCAGGATTGTGTGACGTGACTTTTAATAGTTTGGTGAGTAAATAATCAATTTTGTCATTAAATTTGTATTTTATAGTTATTTTAGTCTCTCAAACTAAGGAGAACTTAAATAAATCTCTGAATTTAACGTTTTTTTTACTGAGAACTTAAGTGATAATAACAACAAAAGTTTAGAGACTCAAAAGAGAAAAAGAGGTTGATTTCATGAACTTAAATGAAATCTTAAAAAAAAATCAAGAATTTATAAGTTTTTCTTAGTTAAGTTTCAGGAACTAAAATGTCCTCCATAAAAAAAAAAAAATACTAAAAAAAAAATACTAAAATGTCAAAGAGATACAAATTTAAGGACTATATTGACCATTTGCTCTAGTTTGGTTGTTTTAGTTAATGAGCTCAACTTTGCCATTACTTTCTCTTAGCTTTTTATGGAGATGAGGATGCGTGCAATCATTTTTATCTTGCGAGGTAAATCAGCTGAAAAGCAACCCCAGGTTAATTAATAGAAGCCCACAAAGTCTAAAAAAGATTCTAAACTAGCCAGAGGCTCCCATTAATTAAATATTCAGTAGGAGAGGAGGGGTATTTAAAGCATGATATCTCCTTGATCTGATTTTCTGTGTCTCATAAAGAAAACGATTTGTTTGTTGAATAATAATAGTAATAATAATAAGAGAGCCTGCGAAAGGCTGAGGGGTGAGTTTAGGGGCATCAAAGAGAGAACGTGCTTATGTACAGTCGGGTCTCTGCACAGATTCCCCCTCATCCAATCCCTTTTACCCTATCATATGGCATCACTGCCAACCCCCTCCCCTCTTGTCAGTGCACAAAAGGGATGAGAAAAGGAGGGTGCTGTTGCTAAAATGCTAACGGCTTAAAAGGGTGAGGTCAGTATCTGAGATCAAGAGGGCAGACAAAATAACAAAGAATTTCTGTATAGTGAAAGATAAATAGTTAAAAATGAGTTAAGCCATGGTTAAATTAATCACTTGACATATAAGGTCAATCATAGTTGGTAGATAATTGAGTTTCTTAAACATGTTAAGAGGAGTTTAATTTTCTAATTGTACTTATCGAGAATATTTTTTTTAAAAAGTTAAAATTCATTTTAGTGATCTCTATGTTTCAAGAGTTAGTTTTTTGATTTTTGGCTGCAAAATACCTTTAATATCGGTAAATTAATCACTTGATTCACTTGATATCAATTATTAGTCCCTCTTCTACTTTTTGACATGAAATTTGAGGGAGGATATGAATGACTTGGGAACATATCTCTGTCCTCATCTTCATCTACATTGCAGTGTCCCCGTTGTAAGATTCAAGGCCTGGTGGGTGGGTGATGTTTTTAGAAATAGAATAATGCTACTACAACCTGTGAGGTCCGTACTGCAGTGTGGGGGCATGTGAACTACTGGAGTTTCACATCACTGTATCTCCATGAGCTGGACTGCGAAGGATAATTTGTTGTTGTTATGTGAGAGTATGTCATAAAACTGCAATGGGTTTTGGGTCCCTTTGGAATTTAGTACTGCATGGAGAACAACTTTTTACGGTTTTTCTGTAGCTCAATCAGAAGGGGTTGGATGGAGATGGAGGGAGCCGAGATGAGATAATTGTTAGTTATTTCCTTTCTTTCCTTTTCTTCTTCACTCCATTTGGTAGGGTGGAAAGAAATATAATGAATGTGAATTGAGATAAAAAATTTAAATCAAAGTAAAGTGTACATTTTTTTTTTTCACTTTCTTTCAACTTAAACGAATGGACTCTCAGGGATACAACAAAATGACAACAGCAAACAAAGGCATGATTCTGGCCATTTGCTTCGGGTAACAAGATCTGGTAATGCTTGGCAAATTTTGCATGTGTCACCCAATCGTTCGAATCTTATGCTTTTATATATAAACATGCACGGCCTTTGTATATTACAAGTCTATATCACCTTCTAGGCATTGAGTTGCATGGTGGACCCAACAGTGCAATGGAATTGGGTTGCAGACTTTGCTTCAGAAGTTCAATAAATTAAACGGGAATTACTTCACCAACAAACAAAGAATGCAAATTTAGATGGGGCACCTGCTAAGTAGCCCCCACCATGCTATGGGTACCTGTTTTCCTCTTTTCTTTTTCATTTCCTAAAAGCAGGGAATGGGATATATATGACAGGTTGCCTATGGGATATGTCTAGAAAAGCATAAATTTGAAATATAAATTGACTTGCAAATACTATCAAAGGCAATAGAATATACAAATTCTTAAATACAACAGAGTTATTTGTTAAACTAAATTTTATCATTAAAGTCAAGTTTTCGGTTTCAAATAAGAATTCATTAATGAATGAAATGAATTTTTATTTGTAAGATTTCAAACAGAGTGATAATCAAAAGTAACCTACATAAACTGGATCCCAATTCTGAAGTCCTTAATCCTTAACTGGCACCAAGCTGGTATGTGCCTAACAAGAAGAATTCAATTTAAGGGGTTAAGGGTGCATTGCGTAGTACATTTGGAAAGAATGGAAGCTGATTAAACTGATGACATTTTCACTCAGAACCTTCAGTGGTTGTTTTTCTCTGCAAAATTACACAAAAAAAGTTAGTATTAAGAATTAAGAATATGAATACAAAAGAAGGTTGAAGTATGAAAATTATTAATCAAATCAATGCTAACAAGTGTGGTACAAACCATTCATCAGTTTAGTCTTGGAAATTCTTTGACAAAACTATTTATCCAACTACTAACCACTGTAATTCAAACAGAATCACTATCTTATCTGCTTGTTACAAAATATCTTATGCATACTCGACCTTCCTGTCTTCTACAAAGGCATAGCTTTCACATAGGCAAGTTAGCCAATCCTAATCATCTCAAGGCGCCTAGCTTTTTTTTTTGCACGGACAGTACCTCAAGTCCTATGGTTCTTGTCAGAATCATATCGTAGATATCATAACTAATAGGGTTGTCAACATCTTCAGTGGTCCTAGAAGCTGATAATGCATGCTGACCACTTTCCTTATCAAGCCAGAGCAGCCGTGATGCTTCTGGGCTACCAGATAAGATAAGTATCACAATGACTCCATGATTGATCTGCAATATGCCAGCTAGAGAGATTGATCCCATTCCCAGTGTTTTCTCATGGCAAGTGTATGCGGGTTCAAGAGTTCCTCTTAAAGCCTAAAGGATAAAACTCAATTGTAAAGTAAAGAAGTTGTCAGGGAACTTTCTCCAACTAAAAGGAAAGCAGATCACAGCTAGGCTAAGAGGAATCCTCAAGTCGTACACAATGATGCACACTCACACTGATCAGCTTATAGCTTATTTAGCATGAACATGATGAAAGACAAAAATTATTAACTCCAAATACATAGCACAAAATATTAATTTTTCATGGTAATTATGTGGAGGGGAGTTTTTAATAATCCAATACTCATAATTACTAGAAAATAAAGTCTCTGGAGACATGTCTATACCATGAGTGGTGCCAATAGATAGCATGCGATCTATATTATCAATCCGCCCTTGTATGGATTTTAGAAGTAAATTCAGTGATGAAACTCTTTTCCTAACACTAGAAATCTTGGCAGCATGCTGCATTATGAATGGTAAAGGTGCATCTTCAAGTAAATGATCAAGTTCTGCCAAAAGAAAACATGAATTTCAGGTCAGCAAACTGGAAGCCTAGAGTACAAAGAAATTAAGACATGCTAGAGTAATAGGAGAAGCATTAGCAGAGGCAATAACATTACGCAAGTGTAGTTTATTTTATTTTTTAAAGTCTGTGGAATATCGAATTGGCTTTATGGAACATCTAACTTTTTGGCTCTGGTATTGACACTTCATAGTAAAACACTCTTTGCTGGAGGCTAAGAAACGCATCTTTCACAAAACTTGCTACACCATACCATATAGATGCTTAGTTCCTTATTCCACTGAGATGGAATGGAATGAATTCTGTTCTATTGTTTTAAAACAAAATGGTTAAACCAAGCCATTAATTATTAATATTCACTTTTCTTACTAAAACATTCCCACACCAGGAGGTTATGAAATGAACCCTTTACAGAACTTACCCGTATGAACCATATAGCTTGTCAACATAACTTATTCCAATATAAGAATTTTATATGAGGGTTAAACCAAAGGCATCATACCAAATTAACACCAGAATTGTCAGTTGCAAACAGTCATTTAAGAAAGAAAAAGCTGGAAACAAGTTGCCCATCAGGACCATATAACTTGTTGGCATAACTTATTCCAGTATATGCATCACACCAAATTAATGACAGAATCATATTGCAAACGTTAACTGAAAGCTTCCAGTAATTTTATCTGGCTGCACCATAAAAGAAATCCTTCTTCCAATAGCAACTAAAGCAAGCCAATGCCTAAAATTAGCTTAAGTTACAAAGATACAAAAAATACCAAGACTAGAACTGCTGTGAAACTTTAGATACTTGTCCGACGAACAAAAGCTCCAGGTCTAACCACAGAAATCAAAACCCGGTGCACCTCCAGTACACTAAGACAATGCATCTTCATGAATTGCACATTCTTCCTTCTTCCAAGTGTACATAGAATATAAAATATTATTTCATTTCTTTATGCCTTTTCCAAGTTTCCAAAATATAACGCTTAAAAAAGACTCTGGCCGAATGTCCTGACCAAGTACTAAAGGTGCCTACATTTCTCACTCAAGACTCAGGTTTGAATTGTTTCCAAAGCATCTAGTAGGGACAAACCTAGGAACCAAATGCAAAATAGTGGGATTAACTGTTTCTCTCTCTTGACCTGATAGTGAATTAGTAGTCAATAGAGCACTATAGTCGCAACACGGAGCAGCCTTGCCCTTGGGTCACTACAGGATTCAAATAGTGGAGCAAAGCCTGTAACTGAGGCCAAAAGTTTCACTGCACAGCAGTGATGGAATTCATAAACCTTGTTCAAAGCTTTACTCATGCAACATGAACTGCTCTCTCACCTGTTTTGGCACAAACCACCAAGTGCGTGCAGGACTGTTTCTAGTAAGGGTGTTAAGGATTTGGTTTTTTGACAAAAAATCATTTGAACCAAACATAAAAATATAGATGGCTCAATTTAGTTTGATTTGAATGCAATATTGAATCCAAACTAACCCAAACCAATCTTTTGCGGTTCAAATTGGTTCATATTGACTTTTTTATTTCTAACTTATTTTTATGACTTTTAAAATTGTTTTCAACTTTACAACTAACAAACGGAAGTAGAATCTAATAACCAATTGAATCATGATTAACCCTTGACAATTATATTTACATAACCATAAGTAATAGAGTAGTAAAAGACCACTCATGATAATATTAGCAGTACAAACCTATCATAAAAAAAAGTGCATTACAAACCATTCATAGTCAATTAGTCATATACTGTTAATGTCGTTGTCCAAGTCCAACATACATGGAATCACTAACTATCATTATCAAAATTTCAAAATACCATTACATAATGCTAGAAATCAATATAAATATATTAACAGCGTGGTTTAGTTTGGTTCAGTTTAAAGTTTAAACAACACTACAATAGAGGGTGAAAACCAATCCAAATCACAATAAAAAATTATTGATTTCCGGTTTTTGGTTTGAACAATTTTTAACCTTTTTTGGATAGGTTTGGGAGTTCAAAACAGTTTGGTTCCGTTTTGGACATCCCTAATTTTTCAGAGAAGCCCAGGCTTACCCACATTTTTTTTTGCAGATACTCTTTTCTGTTGATTGTTAGCACATCTTTTATTGCTTTCAGTTCTCACAAAAGTCTTAAGAAAGGTCCTTGCCCTTTCCCGGCTTTTGTTCTGTCTCTCATAACCCACCCCTCTCTTTTTTGCTTTCCACATGTCCTCCTAAGTCCTTGTTCTGTTCTATTGCTCACCCCCTCTGTCCTATCTTTGTGTTTTAGTTCTGAATGATTGTCTGTTTTTTTCTTAAACTTCATTTTCACCCTTGAAGCAATCATCATCTTCCTGGAGGCTTACACTTACTTATTTTCTAGAATTTTGTTGTTATTGACTTGTGTGTTTAGCTTAAGATGTGACTTTTGATTATTAATTATAAATATCTTTCACTTTGTAATATTTTATTTTTGAGCATTTATATATATTCGATATAAATTATTTAACTAGTATCTATACTTGGAATAGCACCCATTCTGCTATTCACTACCCTGTAATAGTTTTCAAGATCAGCTGCCACGTTCCACTATTGGGTATTGATAAGTACAAGCAAAACCTCACTTGTGCTAGTTGTACATTCAGAAATGTTAATATTCCTTGTTAGATCTGTCCACAGAATATGCTCCGTTGATACGATAGTAGGTTGAACAGAATAATGTTATATTTTTTTTATCCATAAGAATCGAAGATAAGTACTAGAGGATTTACAACAACTTACGCACCTTGCTTAACCATGAGCTAGACCCTCTTGGTATAATGTTACAGTTTGATGCCAAAATTACTAAAAACTTTACAAGTTTATAGAGTAGCACGCATAATGATTTTCTCAGCATGTTCAAGTTCACTTGATCAGGTCACACACAATATACAATTTGACAAGGACCTCAATTCACCAAGTATATTAATTTAGTGTCTGTTGGGATTAATTTAGCTTATTTTAAGGTCCAAACAAAAACTTTGGGAAGGAAAAAAAAACAAGTAACCAAACATGCTCTAAGCCTACGTCCAATAAGCAATTTTTTCAAACATGTTAACAGTGATATATACAACTGCAAATTCTTCCGTTATTATATTCAACTAACTATAACCAACCATCTAATTAACTAACTTCAATTTCCCGACCAATCCAACTACTATATATAACAATGATAATAACAAAAAGGAAAAGATATAACCTACTTGCAATGAACTACATACAAATCGAATCTAACTTCGAATAAATTTCACAAAAACAAATAACACAGTTGAAAATGCTGAAAACTTAGCACAGTGTTGTGAAATTAGTAAAAAAAAACGGAGAAGTCGAAAGAGAAACCTCCGGTGAGACGATCGATGGCGGAAGAGAGGTGGTTCTGGCTTTGGAGAGTTTGCTGAGCTCTGAAATCGAAATCGCTAATCACCGAAGAGAGCATCGAAGACAAGCCTTTCGCCAGCACGTCGGAGCTCTGTCGGAGGTGATCGTCGCCGTTGGAACCGTGGGAACTGGAAGGTTCCGTCGTTTCAACTACGACGCTGTCGTTTTCCTCCGCTTCCATTGTCGTTTGGTTCAGTTCGGTGCGCAGAAGGAAGTGATGTTGTGACTGAGAAGAATCGTTCATGTCCTTAACAACCAAATTGAACGGTATGCTCAGTGAATTTTTTTTTTTTTTTTTTTTTAACAAAATGCTTACTGATTCTATTAAAAATATGATAGAATAAATAGATAAATTCATCATAGAGTAATACTGAAAGATAAAAATTTAATCTTTTTGAAGGTAAAAGATACAATAAATTAGTCTTATATTTCACATTTTCAATTTAATAAGTTTGTCTCTGTTAGTCCCTAATATAAAAATTTGTATTTTTACTCCTTTTGTGAAATATTTTTGAGTTCCTCTTGTAGTCTTGCAATAAAAAATTGACATAAATTGTGGATATCCATCTAAACAGTAAAAAATAAGTCAAGAAGGATTAAAAAAATTATTGGTAAATTTGAGATATTAAATAAATACAAATTTTATTTTTAGAGATTAAAAAAGATAAATTTCTAAATTTGAGTGATTAAAAACATATTTAACTTAGAATATTATATAAACATTAAATAATTAAATGATAAAATCAAACTGAATGTGTGTATCGTTTGTTCATACAAATTACATCCTTAGAAAAGAAAAAGAAAGTTTTAACCTTTAAGTGTGACTAAATTGGATTGAAGATTAATTTCATAGGCTATATAAAAAAAATTTGTGAGTACATCTTGGGTCCCTTGAGAGACAAAGAAAATAATTATGATGATAAAAAAAATAATAAAACACAATTCATTTTAATAAAAAAAAAACAGAGGATAAGTCTTAAAAAATTAGAATTTTAATAACTTTTTTAACAATTAATTTAACCATCCTTTATATAAAAGTGGTTAAGTCTATGAATAATTTTTTTGTCAAAGATTATTTTAGGTAATATAAATATTTATGTACATTAATGAGTAAATAATAATATTAGTATCGATACATTAATGATTACATCTTTCTTTTTTCCTTTCATTGGTTTAACGTTTCTTACATACCTCGTCCTTTTCCTCTTTAATTACTCATTTAAGAAATTTTTATTCCATGAATTCAGAATTCAAAATACAAATCGACGGAGGTTTTTGTTATGCTTCTAGTGGATACCTTATTTAAAAAAGTACGTTCATGCTTTGTTTTATTCCACTGCACTATTCTATTTCTCCTTCGATTTCACTGCAAGGTATGTATTTTTCTTCTTTTGTTTCTTAGTAATGACAATGAGAGAAAATAAAAAAGCAAATTGCAATAGACATTATTTGGTTTAGGTGTTATGAGGTTTGTTTTTTTAAATAATTTTCAATTTAAAATTTTTTAACATGTTCATATTTTGTTTTATTCCTCCACATTCTTCTCTTTCTCCTTCAGACTTCATTCTAAAGTATGTAAGCTTTGTTTTTTCCCTCTCCAATATTCTATTTCTTATGTTTTGTTTCTTAGTAATGACAACATGGAAAAAAAATAAGAAGCAAATTTATAAATACGATATTTGATTTATGTGTTATTGATAATTTGATTTTTGGTTGTATTTTTATGCGAGTTTTCATGTTATATTCATTTATTTTAACAAATTTTCATTGGCAAAACTCACATCTTGATAGTTGTTTGTACGATGCAAGTGTCCAAGAGCTTTTGTGTAGAAAAGAGTTGAGTAACATGAGATTTTGGAGCACTTGAGCAACTAACATGGAAACAATTGGCGTTATCATGGTTGAGGTTTTGTTGACCACGGCTTAGAGATTAGCATCAATGAACATTACGATGGTCGTGGTCAATTTACAATGTCAGTCATATTATTAGGTCTTTATAAATAGAGGATTATGTTAGGCTTTAGATTATATTTGTTATATTTTCGTTTTTGAACTCTTTGAGAGAGAAAAGGGACATTGAGAATTTCTTAGTAGTAGAGGAACATGGAGATCATGATTGAGATTGATTCTTGTAAACTTTCTTTCTCTTTTGCTATGTCTATGATCTTTATTGAGTTTTCTAGTTTGGTTACAATCATGACCAACTAGTTCCTCTAGTCCACTATTGTGATGTAGTCATACTCTAGTACCATTTTTTCTTATTATAATGAATTATTGATGTTATCCGGTCAATTAAATTTCTTCTATATCTTTATTGTTATTTTAGAATTGATCACTATAAATCATAATTAATTGTTTGTTGATAATTGTTGTTCATACTTACAATTTCATTCTAAATTCATTGTAAATTTCTTACTTTCTCCTTATTTATTGATATGTTTGACTCCTTTTAGTTAGGATTTACTTATTATTAGAAGTAAGTTCTTATCTAGTTAATTCTAGGAAATTTTATTAGGTTTTTATGTGTTTTTGTAGTGTTAGTGTACTTGGAAGAGGAGTTAAAGCTTCAAATTTGAAAATTGCTCGTTCAGTGAGTAGATTGCTTGCTCAACTAGTAGACTCTACTAACTTAGCAATGCCAAAGGAAGAATTGAATTTAATTGTAATTCACTTAACAAGCAGTTGTTTGTTAAGTGAGCAAACTGCTATACTCGGACAAGATATTGGAAATTATTGTAATTCGTTTAGGAAACAGTTGCTTTCTAAATGAGTTGTGCTTTTATGTAGAAACGATAAAGTAGATATTCTCATCCTATTTAAGATATTTATCATTGAAGACACAAAGGGGGACCTAGGGTTGCGTATATGTGTGCAGTTGAAGCTCTCCTCCACCATTCTCCTTCATTTCCTCACCATTTTTCTTCCATTTTTCCATTATTCTTATAATTTTTAGTGGTTCCTCGTGACAATGAATAGCTATCTTTCTTGTAGTTGGAGATTTGGTGTACTAGCAACTCATGCAATCACTCTTACTATCTATTTAATGAAATTTAAGTGTTAATATAATTTGTCTATCTTTATGCTTGTTTGTGGCTTGATCAACTATTTACATTATCTATGTGTTTTTATTGTCTTTAGAAAATGCTTTGAAAACTGAGATTTGAAAAATATATCTAATGAATGTCTCATTTAGGGGTGCTCATGGTTTGATTATTCTAATAACTATAACCATAACTCATTAATAACTAGATTGCAAATAATTATTATAACCTTAATTATACAAATTTTGTATAACTGGTTATAGTTTGGTAAGTTACATCTATAACTAGTTATATAACTGATTGTGAATAAATAACCAGATATATAAATAATTATTTAACCAGTTTTTATACCAAATTAAATTAATATGTTTTATATAAATTATAATTTAGCCAGTCGATGCATCGTTTGATACTTAGAGGGTTGAAAACAAGTTCAATCAAGTGGCTATTAGAATTTTTTATTACAAGATAGTAAAGAATGTTGACACAATGAAAAACTATGTCATCACAATATGTAGTACAAAAAACATGTTGGGCTGTTGAAGTGCTTGATTTGATTTTGATAATAGTAGATACTAAAAAGATTTAGTTACTTTTTATTAACTTAATTTTTTTATTTTTAGTAGATAATAGTCATTGCAAAATGTTCTCATTAAAATTAAAAACTGTGAATATATATTTAAATTGATTAAGATCATCATTTTCTACATACTTGAGATTTGAGAAGTGTTTTGAAAATGAAAAAATCATACTAAAATGGGGGTTAAATAGTGCATTAATCAAAGATAATAGCTTTTGAAAATGATGACTTATGACCAATACAAAAGTTTAAATGAAGAACAATTATTCAACAACACTCAAAGAGTGGATAAATAGTTAAACTCAAATACAAAAAACTTTGCTTAGCAAGGATGAAAAGATTAAGTGCTGAGTGTATCATCCATTAATTTAGCATGGTTTCACTTTAGATAACTTATGCTCGTTTTTCACTTGATAATATTTTTGTTGCTTTTCTTGAGCAAGAGACACCTTTTTATCAACTTTGTAGAGTAATACGTTACATGATCAATGTTGAGCCCTGATATGACTATTGTCTCATAGCTAAAGGTGAAAACACGTGGTCTACTCTAAATGATGAGGATAGGAATAAAAGTATAGACAATTGCATGTGCTCCTTTTTCGCGACAAAAGTGACTCATGAGGAATATTATGGAAATTCCTTTTATTTCCTTCTATTTTGTCATTTCCTTAAATTTCAAATGTTAACAATTTAAATAAAGAGAAACAAAGCTGAAATTTGAAAAATGAGAATGTGCATTTTCCTTTGTGGCTAACATTGTCCTTGAATACCTTGTTGGACGTTACTTTTCATGATATTAAATAATTGTATAAGTGGTTTGAGTCCAGTAGAGTGTGATTTTCACAATAAGTGAATGCAATTGATTTAACGATGTGTTGGATGTTGAATATATCTTAAGAAAATTGTTTTCTACTTATGAGTGAACAATTATACTTTGTAATCATCAAAATCCAATGTATGATAAGTCTCCAATGGATGGTGAATCATCCATACCTAACATGGTTGTTTTAAGGAAGCAAATTGAAGTGAATCAAAGTCAAAACCAATGTTGATTTTTGATTACTGGCTATACATAACCTAGAAAAGTAGAAATAAATACATGATTTTCTAGTATATTACCACATCACACAAAGTATAAAACATAGCAGCAAATACAACAAAACACCGAGCAACAAACAAGTCTCATAAGAGTGTTATACAGAAGATCAGTTCATAGATATAAAGTAAATATAATGAATATTCTCTTTTTCATTTAGCACCTTCCAAGCCATTACTCTTTCATACAAGGCATGTAAAACCCTATCAAAATAGAATGATTTCTAAGTATAAATGATATTACTTCATTAGATAATAGATTTTGTTATGAACATAATAGAGAACACTCAAACATAAATAAACTTACTTCAATCATCATCAAGAGTAACATAGGTTGAGCTAGCACCACCACATTGTGGGAAGACATCCTATTAATATTATTTATCAAGACATAATTAGATAAGTAATAATATTCTATTAACCATATATTTGTAGCTCATATCTCAATTTTGTCAATCTCTTTAATATCTTTCTTTTGATAAAAATTCTATTGGTGATCCTTTCAGTCAATTTTCTAAGCACACAAGTGCTTCCTCTGTTTCATGTGATAGGCAATTGTGATACCGATCAAGGACTCGTCCTTCAACATTAAAGGTAGATTTATATGGCACAATGAAGGTAGATATAGCCAATACTTCTCTCATAATGTTCCAAGGATTGCAAATCAAGTTGAATTCACCTTCCACCAATTTAAGATATCAAAGTTAGGGTTCTGACCATTCTTTCTCTCTTCCTTCAAGTACTTATTCAACTCATATTTGGTGGTACTTGGTGGCACTAATTGATCGCAAAAACTCAACAAAGAAATAGTTTGGGCCAATATTGTGTCCAACAAATTGGGTTGGTTGAGAGTCACCTTGGAAATCTTCCCTCACCCTATCCTTACTCTCTTCAAAAATGGCCTCCAAATAATCATTTAATTTTTTTTATCAATTCTTTCGTCTCAAATAAATAGATGAACCAGGTCGGATATTCCATTTTGTATCTAGGATCTAACATGAAAGAAATCAATAACATGTTTAAGTTGTTAGGACCTTCCCAATACTTGACATACTTTGTCTTTATCCTTTTGGCCATTTCCTTTTTACTTGAGTTTTCATTTGTAGATTGACACATTTTTTTATCCTCAACCAAATTGCAAAGACCTCTACCATACATATATTACTAGTAACAAAAGATGAACTAGACATGCGCAAAGTGGATTCCTTAAAAAAAAATTAAAAAATTAACATTTCACATGCTTGTTGCCAATCATATGGAGTAGGCACACCCTCCTTCCTTCCAAGATCTTCACGGTACTTAGATTCTGTAATCTCAAACTCAACAAATTCATTTTCAAGCTTTAATGCAACATTCAACATATCATAGGTGAAACTCAACCTAGCTTCGACATCCAAAATAACACCACATTTGTATTTAATATTACAACTCAATACATGTCTTGAATTTACATTACCTTGAAGGAGAAGACTTGACATATTTTACTGCAATATGAATTTTGAAAATGCAATCACCAATTTCTTTTAGACCCTTCTTCATAACTAAATTCAAAATATATGCACAACAATGCATATGAATTTTGTCTCCATTCAAAACTAAACCATTCCAAGACCTTAGCCTCATTTTCAAATGTTCAATCCCATGATCATTTGATGAGGTGTTCTCTACTGTCACACCTAAAACACATGTTAACCCCCAATTAGTCAAGGATTGTGCAATCTTCTTAGCTAAAACCTCTCCTAAATGACCATTGACTTTAAAAAAATTAATAATTTTCTTGTGCAAGGTTCAATTGTTGTCTACAAAATGTATGGTTATACACATGTAGCTCATGTTTTGGCAAGAATTCCAAAAATCAGTTGTGAGGCATAAGTTTCGGCAATGTTGGGAAACAAACTTCTTCAATTTAGACCTTTCAATATCTCATTCCATCAAAACATTTCATGTTAATGTATGGCGTGAGATAAGAAAAAATTTTGGTTTCACAACACTCATACATTCATGAAAGATTTTATGTTCCACAATCTTAAAAGGAAGCTTCTTGGGCACAACCATCTATGAAAATATTTTTAAACATTTCTATTCAAATTTCGCATGCGATGGGGAAAAGGCAATTGTTGTTGAGGAGGAAGTTGATTTCAACTTCTTGCTCTCTTCACTGTCTAGATTAACCTTGCAATTCTTCTTCATATGCATAAGCATTGAACTCATTCCATAACAATAATTGAGTAGGTTATGACAATGGTTGCATATAATCTTCTCATGACAATCAGGATCTTGCATAAATTGACTCCAAACATTAGATGTGATTTTACATCCTGTAATGTGACTACGAGGATGTGCCCTAGAAGTAGTATTTGAGACAGTAGCATGCTATACTGCCATAAAGTTCCAAACATTATTGTTACTTGCCATGATCGTGATTAGTCCGCTACCAAAAAAAAAGTTAAAAGTTTAACAAGTTACACGCTTACAACAATGTCAAATAGCTTATAAATTAGTAATTTCAGTCAGTTTAAACAATTGAAATACACACACTCATAAAGCCAAAGTGAGCAACTAGCATGAAATGATGGATCAACTTAAGAAGTACTTTAATATGCATCCAAAACATATAATATACTTAACTAAATTTGTAATCTTCTTGCTTGCCTCCCAAATATTCATTTTGTATACACATGATATACCGTGAAGCATTGCTATATAATGTCTTTTTCCTTAAACAATCTTACCAAGTAGTTCATACATGCACACATCAAGTGAACATTGAAAATATTGGTGAGGTAGTGTTAAGCATGCCAAATGATTGTTTCATTATCTAAATACTAAATTAAAACAAAATTTAAAGGCCAACTCTATAAGATATCACATAAGAAACTGAGAACTAGCTTGTACACAAATTTTTCATGTCTCCAAATAAAGTACTAGAATCAACATTCACTAATGTCTTGGTGCTCTCAATAATTACAAATATCCAAATTTCTTAGCTAAAGTATTTTATTAATGCACTAAGTAAAATAAACAATTGATTTGTCTTTTGTCCTCCATCAACCAGAACTAAAATTATACATACTTTATAAAAAAAATAGGTTTCTTATAAGTGGTCAGGACCATGTGATAGATATCTTAAAAGTCGTGGCTCTCATTTTGTGTGCACCACTAGCTTTGAAGCAAACCCTCTATTAAATTTCATTGATTTAAAACATAAAGGTGTAACACCAACCTATATATAACACACTACTCAGGTTTCAGAATAGAAAATAAAGAGTGAAAAATGTCAAGAAAATATCGATCCCATCACATAATGTAATAATGCAAAATTAATATGATGGTATACTAACTTGAAATATATGGTAAAACATTTTTACCCTTATTATTTGAAGATTTCACTTTTGTTTAGATATTGATGTAAAGGATTTAGCACATGGCTACATTGGTGCTCATCCTTAATCTCATTAACATTTTAGTTTCCAATCAATTTGATCTCTAGCATTATTATAAACAAATTAGTTCATGCACAAAAACTCAAGTAAATAAAATTTAACAACAAAAAAATTGTTATATATAATGTAGCTAGAACTAGAAGCTAACCTTGGAAACTAGACAAACAAATAGAATATACCATCTATCTTTATATTACTGAGATGCTTGCTAAGTGTCATCACTCCAATTAGTTTGTTTAATTGTTACTTATAACTGCTTTACACCAAATGTTTGATCTATTGCTTGAGTGAAATTTGTTCTTTTTTAACCATTTAGTTTAGCATATAGTTTTTGATTCTTGAACTGTTTCCATTAAAACAATATATTATTTTGCTTAGATATTGAATTGCACGAATAACTTGATACAAATAAGTTTCTGTGGAGACAACTTTGTACTCACATTGTAAAAATATTACACCAATTGGTACACTTGTCAACGATGTAACTTGAGAAGGAATTGTTTTCATACTACTTGCATGGACAAACTAGTTCTATTAATTTTTTTAGTAGCTTAATTGTCTAACCACCCTTGTTTTGAAACTTAACCCTTGACCTAATTTGGTAGTAGTTCTATGATCAATTGAGTGTTAAGTTAGGGAAAAGAAAATTATTAGACTATGATCAAAGGCTAAAAACTAAATTAAGGGATTCTGGTAATCAAGCTTTATTAGAATTAGAATTTGGGGGGTGGGGGGGGGGGGGAGGATATAAGTGAAGTCACAATCCTAGATTGTTCATAGTAACTATTTTCATACCAATTTTTCTGCTTCAATTCTTACTCTTGTAATAGAATAATTGAACACAACTTTTTCTCAAATTTATTAAACATCTAATTGCTTAGTTTTTACAAAATTAATTATTTGGGAATACAATCGATTCTTTGAGTACGATATTCGAAATTAGTTCCACTATAACTAATGTGTAGGATACACTTGCCTTAGGGCAAACATGCTTTACACATCACTTATGAGGTATGTTTTTGTTTTGTACTCTAATTTTTAATTTTTAATTTTTAGCACAATGTAATTGAATAGTCTCTATGGTCAAATTTATGTGTTGCTTCCATTTATTAGCTAAAATCAGTTCATGAGTCTTGGTTACACTTTTTTTTTTATATAATGAGTTTGAAATGAAAATTGTTGATTTAAATAACATCAAGATTCATTGACCATTAGATGACTCTTATACAAAAAAATAATTTGCTAAAATGATGCTCCTGTTGACGAAGGAAATGTTATTTTTTTTTAATCATAATTTTATATCACAAGAATGTGAAGTTTGTTCATATTATCAACCTTTTGAATTTGTTATCTAAGAAAAACCCTTTTAAATTTGTTCTTTTGTTTTAATTTTTACTTTTTCTCTATAAATTTAAATTCAAGTCCATCCATTAAATTATGCACGATGAATCATAAGACTGTCATTATTTTAATAATGTCCATTTGCATTCTTAGACTTTAATTATTTTTGCATGCATTAGGTACACAATCATTTGCATTCTTACGCTTTAATTTAAATACAAATATAATAAATTATATTTGTATTTAAGATAGATGTTGAACAGTCAAATTAATGAGCATGCATATAACAAGAATGCGAATAAAAATAATAAAAAAATTGATGCATCTATTTAATTATTGTTCATCAATTTAATGGTTGGCATAATTTCTTTTGACTAATTGCATAATTGATTAAGATATACTGTTAAATTGTTTAAATAAAAAAATTATCTCATTAATGGGTTAATTGGCTTGGAAATGTATAAAGACAAATTCATTTACAATATATATTTCAAATATAACATAAAAGTATTGATATATTAAATCAATTAAAATTGAAAATACCATCGATTAACATAATTTATTTGTGTAATAAATTCCACATTAATACATTAAATAAAAATATTACTAATTAAATATATTATTGACTTATTTTAAATTTTATATTAAATAAATATACTGTTTAAACTTTTAGAAATAAGAAAATAAGTTTCTAAATATAGGATTATTTATTAAAAGATAATGTTATATAATTTAGTTTGTCAACTTTATAACCAATTTGTTTTTGTAAAAAGAAAATCTTCAATTATAATTTCATTACTAAATTTCTTCTTCATCACAATAGAAAAGTCAAAATGCTTGAAGGAATAAATGAGTTTATTACAAGGGATGTATTGAGTCTTATGTTCTTTTGTTGAGTTTTATGTTTTTTTGTTAAGTCTTATGTTTGTTTACATTACTTGTTGAAAAATTGACAACACAAACTAATTTAGTAGATTTAGTTTCTTACAAAGAAATAATATATTAACATTATGGTGCAAATGAGTTTTACATTATACGCTTTGTAGTAGCTTAGGATATATGATGTCTATAATTTTCTCATTTGTGATTATTTTAACATTGTGATATGTCTTATTCATCATATCTAAGCTTTGTTGATGTTTTCCAATTGCAATTTTTTACATAGTTTATAAAATTTATTTAATATCTTGCATGACATGATGTAAAAACAGTATAATAGGTTTATTTCAGAAGTATTAGTACAAAAAAACTTATAAAAGTATCAACGAATTTATTAAGTTTTTTTTTATAAATGAATTCTCCTTAAAACAATTATATCATGATCTTAAAATGAATTATTTATTTTACTATGGGGATAAGTATCAATTGGTTTTTCTTATTGCATATTTTTTTAAAACTAATTTTTGCTTATTTTCAACAAAAAAAGGAAATTAAAGAAATTGTCAATATATATATATATATATATATATATATATATATATATCAATTACCAATTATTAATTATTATTTTATTATATATATTATAAAAAAAAATTTACCAATAGACAAATGCCACATGGCATCATTCGACAAATGCACCTTAAGAATTTTTCTACCCAATATATAAATAATTTTTTGTTATTTTAAATTCCTTAAAAAATACATAATTATACATTAAGGTAATTGTAGTTAATATCATTTTCATAATTTGAAAATTGAAATTGATGATATAATTATATTCTAATTTAAATTAATATATATTTTGATTCAAATTATATATGTTACAATCTAACTTCACTCACCTATGAATGAATTTTTGTATTCTTATATTGTGTTACACACTTTACCTATTTTTGTTAAATTTATAAACATTTTGCATCATGTTTGAAACATTTTCCATATGTTTTAATCATACTTTACTCTGTAACAAACATCATGTTTGAAGTTATAAATGTGAAAATTTTTGTGTGCGTTTGTCGTGAATATGAAATTTTTTTATATAAATATTTTGATGGATTATTAATTTGTGATGGAAAAAATAGAGAAGTAAGTCTTTCATATTTTTTTCTATTATTAACATTTATTTTTAAAATAATATATATATATATATATATATATATATTATATACAAATGAAAATATATTTATAAAATTTAAAAATGATTAAAAATAGATTATAAATATAAATTGTAAACTTAACACTTGTGCAAGACACTAAAAGTCTATCGCATAGGTCTATGGTTTGGTTAGTATAAAATGAATTAAGTTTATGAAATTTTGTATAATTCTAAACTAATTAATATTTCAATATCACAATATTTTTTTATTTATAAATTTCATTTAGAATATAAATACTTTTATTATTAAATAATATATTGATAAAAATCTAAATTCGAATATAGAAAATCAATTGAATAATATTATACAATTTAATTGTTGGATTAATTAAATTTATTGTTTTAAAATTTAAAGGGATAAAAATATGATTTGAATAACTAGTTTTATAGAAATTGTTTTCATTTTTTTAACATTTTAAAACTGAAAAATCACAAGTTTACTACAAATTCTTCATTTTTTATTTCTCTTCCAGAAAAATGAAAACACGAAGAAGAGTTTTCATTAATGACATATTCATAATTTCAAAAAGAAAAAAGTATGATTTATTAAGTCCAAATGTTTGTGGCTTTGTGCGAAAGAAGGACTTTGTGATTGCGAAGTGAAACACTCTGAATGATGATGTTGCAAAAAAGTGTGAACAAATTTAGTATTCTTCTTTGCACCCAGTCATTTATTTGTAATCTTCAATCTCATATGCCATCAAATTTAGAGTATTGTGCTTTTTTTTTTCCAATTTTTTTTTCATCTATGTTTTGTGTCCCTCCCCCCTAATTTAATGCATTTTTTAGATTTGTGTGAGCGCTAGCCTGATTTTTTTGTAGTTTTTTTCATAGTTAGAGAGTTAGTTGATCAAAGTTGAAAATTCAAGAAGCACGGTTCAGAAGAATAAAAACATACTAAGTATAATAATTAGCCTATAATGTGTTTGTAAAAAAGCTAGTGAGGAAAATAGTTGTGTTGGGTTTCCAAAACCAAAGCTTGTGTTTAGAACTGGACAGCCACCTATGTGGTGGAGACCGGTGGTAACAATGTTGCAATATGAGAATTGAGAAGTGACTATTTGCTATAAGAAGTATTGAAATTGACATTCAACAATGACAAATTCTTGTTAGCTACGCAACCTCCATTCGCTAATATTTTTTTTTCTCCTTTTTGATTCAAGTTACCTTACCTGTTTGCTTTTTATTCAACCTTCATTTTCAATTTTTAACTTTCAAGAATTGAAACTTCAAAGTTTAGGTTTTTTGGTGTGTAGATTTTCTTCACATACTTTATATATGGGAGCCTGAAGCCTAAATTAGAGTAAACACTAAATTGGTGGGAGTTAAAAAGATCAGAGTTGGGAAGTGCAAAATAACACAAGAAGAAATAATGAAAGTGATTAGAAAATTGAAATAAAAGATGTTTTGTATTCAAGGTCATTGAGGGGTACGAGAACTCTCGTTCCTTAATGGGACAAGTATGAAATAGACAAATAAAAGATGTGATATGTACATTTACTTATTTTAGCTTAAAATAGGCAGATAAAATTAGGGAAATTTGTAAACAAAATTATCTTGGTTTTATTTTATTTTTTATTAGTGACCGATTTCTTAGGCTATCATTTTTGAGCTTGCACCAAGTGCATCCTAAGGTTGGGAGTCTGAATGTAGAATAGAATAGTGTTATCACATAGCTGTTATGGCGCTGCCATTACGATGTTTTGATCATGTAAAGGTGGACACCGCAATGCATCAGTCATTATTTGGCCTTTTGTAAAAGGTTCTGCCATTTCCGATATGGTGTTCGCCATGGTTGTTCATCGTGGAGGTTCACAACGGGCATGTCATTTGTGACGGGTTGAGTGTTGCTATTTTTATTTTATTTCTAGGCTTGGTCGGCCCATTTGTAACACTCAACATAACCTTTTCTTATTTGGGTGTTGCTATTGCCACTACCAACTTTGCTATTGACACTACCAATACATGCAAAATTCCTCTTTTGCCCACTTAGTTGGCTGCGCCTATAACGTCCCCTTCCCCTTAGACTTCTCCATCGTGCCACCCCCACCCTGTCATCAAGCACGTTGCGCACCCTACCTTTGTCCAAAATGCCATGCCCTACCAAGTCTCGACAGCTCTCTGCCATGCCTTCATTGCGCGCCACCCCACTGTCACCCTTTAACACTACGTATGCATACCTCACCCAACCCAGGTCTAGACACCCAACCCAAATCCAAAACCATCGTGTCATGCCTTCGCCATGTGCCACTATCGTTGTCATCTAGCGCTCACCCCAACATTGTCCTCCAGCATAGTTGCTTGCACTTGCCATCAATATCTGTGTTGCACCACCTCGACCTGTCAAGATCAATGTTGTACGCACCCTGGCATTGTTGTGAGTGTGTGTTATTGTGTGTTTTTGTTGTTGTGAGTGGTTAAAATACGTTTTGTGTTTGTAAGGAAAGGGGAGTGGGAAGGGGAGGGGAAGAAGAGGTGAAATACATTTTTGTTTAGTAATAAACGAAAAAAAGAAACAACAGAAATATGATTATGTTGTTGTACGGTACAACATATGCGCAACTAAAATACGATTCCTTTGTACATTATACAACGAAATCTTATTTCCATTGTTTTTTTGGTCCCATATAGATAAAATCCCCGTTGTGTTTCCATCTAAGGGGTAATTTTGGGATATAACTAAAAGGCACCCAATAGTGCCAATAGCAACACCCTTGTTATTTTTTGTCTTTGGAATCCTTTCTGCTCCCATTCGACCATAGTTGTGAAAATTGGTCCAAACCAGCCGGTTGGTCTAGGAACTGTGGCTTCACCCGGGCCGGGTTGGTAAATGAACCAGCATGCATGTGGCCCTGTTTTACCTGGATAAAACCGGGCGATTTTTAGAAAACTCGGTAACCCGGTCGATTTTTGGGACCAAATCGGATTTTGACAGGAAAAAAAAGCTCTAAAATGGAAAAATGACATCGTCATCGTCTTCGTTGTCTCCGTCACGCCTTGCAGCAGGAAGGAAGGAAGGTGTAGTAGCAGCAAGAATGAAGGTGCAGGAGCAGCCAAGAAGAAAGCATAGCAGAGGAAGGAGCGTAAAATAATATATATAGCGGGTATGGTTTTTCTTTATTTGAGCCAGATATAGGTCACAATTTTACTTTTTATATCCCTTTTATTGCTTTGTGTAGTTTTATTTTGCTGTTTTGATTTAGGTAGTTGTTATTTATATCTTTTTTATTATTAATATACTTTAGTTGTGTTATCAACTTTAATACTTCAATTAATATTTTTAATATTAGATTTTTATGTACTTAATGATCTAATCATTTTCACAAATAATATTAGATCAATGCGGAATAAAATAGAATATAAATACCTCCCGCCATTGCTCCTTGAATTGGGTTGTAATACTGCAATATGAAGTGATTTCTTGAGCATTCTAAACTCTTCTCTCAATTTGCACTAGATGATGTATATGCCCTTATATGTGAGTGAGTTCAGGGACCATAGAAATTGAAGACACACACCTATATATAGACCTTTTCCATCAAAGGTGGTTTTGTGTGTATGGTTAGAATGGGAAGTTAGCAGCGGTTGTGATAAGGGGTAGTTAACCATAGGAATAGTTAACCAATTAAGGTTGGTTACAAAATAAAACCAACATTCTCCCACTTGGTTCACATATCCCAGCATTTACATAATGAGAAATAAAATATATGAATCATGGCGATAGGTCCTATAATGTATGTGAGTATTATCTTCCATGTATCACATTGTATTATATTTCTCAAGCCCATATAACTTAATGAATAAACCCAACGTTTATTCTAGGTCCAAACTTTATTGATGTTTCTCAAAATTAATAACTTTAGATGCGCATAATCTGAATAAAAACATCACAATAGAGTTTTATCAAAACAATATCGTTAT
This sequence comes from Glycine latifolia, assembly GCA_013407115.1. Taxonomy (NCBI): domain Eukaryota; kingdom Viridiplantae; phylum Streptophyta; class Magnoliopsida; order Fabales; family Fabaceae; genus Glycine; species Glycine latifolia. The sequence continues at coordinate 34,764,600 of CM023955.1, forward strand.
TACATAAAAATTACATAAAGGAACCAAGTCCCATTCTATCTACATGATTCTTAAATTTAAATGGTGGCATGTCCTTAGTTAAAGGATCAACAATCATTAATTCAGTGCTAATGTGCTCAATAACCACTATTTTATCCTTGACACGTTATCTTAAGGCTAGATACTTAATGTCGATATGCTTACTTCGACTACCACTTTTTTGTTCTTAGCCATAAAAACAGCAGCTGAATTATCACAATACATTCTCAATGGCCTAGAAATGGAATCCATGACTCAGCCCAGAAATAAAACTTTTCATCCATACACCATGTGAGGTAGCCTCAAAACAAGAAATGAACTCAGCCTCCATAGTGGAAGTAGCAGTCAAAGTCTGCTTAACACTTCTCCAAGAGACAGCTCCGCTGGCTAGTATAAATACATATCCTAAAGTGGATTTTCTCGAATCAACGCCACCAGCGTAGTCTGAATCAGAGTAGCCAATTACTTCCAAATTGTCAGTTGGTCTATACATAAGCATGTAATCTTTAGTCCCTTGAAGGTATCTCATCACTTTCTTTGCAGCTTTCCAGTGGTCTAAACCTGGATTACTTTGATATCTCCCTAGTACTCCAACAGCTTACGCACACCCCTTAAAGCAGTGAACTTCATTGATGAAAATCTCATGATTAGAGTATTGGCCAGTGCTTTTCCTGAAGTCTCAAATTGCTCATCAATAGACTTTATGAGCACTTTGGCATTGTTATGCTTTTCCACTGAGCCCCTAATACCAGTAGAGATCTTAGCCTTAATGAACATGACACACAGACGATTGGATCTTTCCTATTTTTCAAAACGGTCCACCTCATCTGGTTCACTGTTCTCAGTAATAGCTGGTGGTTCAGGTTTCCTGATAGCTTTATCAATGTCCATATATCCCAAATTCAGGAGAATTCTCTCCTTCCAAATTGGGTAATTGTCCCCCTTCAATTCCGGAACTTCAATAGAATTAACAGGTTGTACAACTGCAAATTATATGCTTATTATTAAAATTTGAGGCAAAAAATAAATCATTATCATGCTTTACCAATGTAAAACATGCTCAAAGAATTATGAATTTAGTGACATAAAATTTTCCTGTAGGCCAAAATTTTAATTCAATAAAATTCATATGAACTTAATGACAAAACATATCAGTTATATTTCCTAATCCCTGTGGGCAAATCAAGAACATAACTTAATATTTTTATCCTAATTAATCATACAAAAACATGATAAAAAATCTTATGAGATGATATTTATCATATTACATACGACTAATTACAATTAATGTTATTTTCTTTATGTGATCTAGAGGCTCTGAATTTATAATTTAACTAACTAAGGGTGCTATGACCAAACCTTAATTAATTAAATTATAAAGATCACTAAACATTTATTTATTCATTATACATATTTTATGATAAAACTATCAAATTATATTTTCCATTCCTATGGGTAACTTAATAATATAATTTAATATTTTATCTTAATTAACCATATAAAATATAAAAAAATTCCTGTAAGATAAGATTTATTATATCATATATGATCAATTACAATTAATATCAATTATGTGTTTCCTTTACCAATTAATCAACACGTGCTTTGCAAAAATTTTGGTAACCTTACAAACATATATGAAGGAAACTGAGTTTTTTACTTTTGATGTTATTTTGTGCCAATTTTATAATGCTTTGTTGTATCACATACATAAGTGATAAATTTGCATATCACAAGCATCCTCCTCGGTCAAAACAAGTACATTGGCCAAGCAAAATTTTAATATGAATTTATAAAGCATAAGATGACAAAATAGCATTTCTTGCATCATAAAAGCATTAAAAACAATAACTTGCTTTTACTTTTCAGAGTAAAGGTACAAGAACATGCATGTTATCTTGATAATGTCAGAATCAAAAGAAATTGTTGTTTTAAAACTTAATAAAATGACAGACACTTAAATTGTCTTCAACCTTATGCAAAAGGATATAGAAGCATAAAAAAAGCTTCTTTTCATAAAATTTTACACCGTTTTTCATGATTTAAAGTCTAGAATCATTAGAAATTTATTTTCTTTATGATTCTTAAAATCAAACTTTATTTTAAGACTTTAAATCAAAATATCTAGTAAAATCCAAAAAACTCAAAACATAAAAACAAGGCAGAGGTTGAAGCTTGCTCTGATACCAAATATTAAATTTTTATGTACTTAATGATCTAATCATTTTCACAAATAATATTATATCAATGCGGAATAAAATAGAATATAAATATCTCCTGCTATTGCTCCTTGAATTGGGTTGTAATACTGCAATATGAAGTGATTTCTTGAGTCTTCCAAACTCTTCTCTCAATTTGCACTAGATGGTGTATATGCTCTTATATGTGAGTGAGTTCGGGGACCATAGAAATTGAAGACACACGCTTATATATAGACATTTTCCATCAAAGGTGATTTTGTGTGTATGGTTAGAATGGGTAGTTAGCAGCGACTGTGATAAGGGGTAGTTAACCATATGAATAGTTAACAAATTAAGGTTGGTTACAAAATAAAACCAACAATATCAACTTTAATACTTCAATTAATATTTTTAATTTTTGAGTATGAAATTATAGATGAATATTTCTTAATCAAATAATATTAGTTATATATATCATATAATTTTAAATTTTTTAATATATATCGGATCAAATTGAAACAATTACTAATCTACCAATTAAGTCCACTGATCTAATGACCTTCTACCTGGACCGAATCAATTACCGGGCGGGATTTTATAACACTTCATCGACCCTTTGTGGCTCATTGTATTCGAACGAACCCTAACGACCTCTGTGGCTCTGTGTGAGACTGCCAGCCACGAACCCAATCTCCAACGACGACGACCTCTGTCCAGGGACGACTTATCTCCGGCGATCCACAACTTTTCCGGCGACCAACCGTGCGCAGGCTTTTTTTCTTGTTTCTTTTTTTCTTCCTCAGCTGTTTTTCTTTGGTTTTTCTTCTCTTTTCAAATGCTCTTCATCTGGTATTCTGTTTTTCTGAAATTTCAGTTTTTCATTTCAATTCTGTTTTTTATATTGATTTCAGATTTTCAATTATGTTCTTTAATAATTTCAGAATGTATTATTTGTTTGCTGTCCCGGGGTTTGTCCCAAATGTTTTTTTTTTTTCAGTTATAGCCTTAAAAAATCTTGGTGTTTTTATTAATTATGTTTATGACTTTGTGATGACTGAAATTATGAATTTTGTGAATCGTGTCATTGAGGACCAAGTGGCCATGCGGATCCCTGCCCCAACCAAGGATAACAAAACTCTTTAGAGATTGAATAAATTGTGTTGGACTTAATTATGCAACACCCCTTCATGGCTCATTTAGTCAACACTAGTGTTTTGAAAATGTTTGATTGATATGTGAGTTGCGGCATCATATTTTTGCTCTACCTGATTTTATCTGGTTCTCAATGTGTACATTTGCATTGTTTAATTGATGTTTTGACACTGAAGCTTCTACAGGTGCAAGGATAAGTGTGTGATCTATTTAAAAACGCAAGATGTCAGCTGGGCCTGGACTTGAATCTCTTGTAGATCGTATGTCATCTGTAAAAATTTATGTTTTGCTTTGATGTTTGGAATTCTCTACATAGTTAAATCTTTATGTTTCACTTTGATGTTTGGAATTCTATACATAGTTATATTATTTGCGCTTATTTACGACAATTATTTAAGTTAATGAAGCATTAGGAACTAGTTCTCCATCAAATTGTGTTTCTGTTAGATATGCCTTAAACCATGCTAGTAGTTGCTATATTTTACTGAATCTTTTGGTTGTCGACAGAGACAATTTCAGTCATTACAAATGATGGACGAAATATAGTGGTAAGCTTTAGCATATGAACAAAATTAGCTCTTGATTATTTGTAGTGTGTTAATAAGTGTCATTAACTTCTAATTACAATGCTTTTTTGTTCAGGGAGTCCTGAAAGGTTTTGATCAGGCAACAAATATAATTCTTGATGAGTCCCATGAACGAGTTTATTCTACCAAGGTATGATGAAGTTATGCAATTTCAGAAAAATTCCTTCAAAGATTAATGAGCCATAACTTCAATGAACTTAATATTTATATTTAGCTTTGAAACTTGGCTCCTCTAAAATGAGCATTCTCACTTTTGAGGGTAAAGTAAGCAGCACATCTTTACCATTCAATGTTCTAACGGATAAGATTGTCACTTTTCCTTATAATATTCTTAAAATATTAAATATAAAACACTAAAACCTTATACCTCTTGCCCACTTGTTCTCTCTGTTAGATGACAGGCAAGGCTACCGTGCAGCATTAGATTCTGCATAATGCAATGGGGGCAAATTCCATGTCTACTATGCTAGATGTTAGATATATCTGAGACCAAGAGGAATTTGTCTATGATTAAGAAAGACCATTTGTTGAGAAGCTGGTTTTGTAATCCCAACAACAATAGCCTTATCTTCCTAGGAGAGTTGATTACATGGATACATTACATTATTGGGTTTGCAAGAACCAACTTCATGCAATATACTTCTTCATCAATGCCTCTGGTAGTCTTCTTTGTTCATGCCCAAACCACCTTAACTAATTTTCTGTTATCTTTTCCTCAATAGGTGCGATACCAATATCTCTTATACAATCATTTTATATCTTGTCCTTTCTTGTGTTATCACATCCATTTTAACAGTCATTTTGGCTAGTGTTACTCCCACTTTTTTCTCTCTTATTGTCCCTTTAAAAGCCCATAATTTGCTACCATAGAATATAGTTGATTGTGTAGCAATACGATAAAACTTTCTTTTGAACTTAGTAGGTACTTTGTAATCATAAATAAGCCCCATGTCTTTCTCCCTTTTAACCACCCACTTGTATCTTGTAAGATCATTAATTATTCCATCATTTGGTAATGTTGATCACTTGATCTCAAATACTTAAACTTTGAAGTTTATGGTATGAAATCTCCAATTTTTACCTGCAAGTCATTTTCCTCTTATTTCTTGCTAAGTTGCAACGTATATCCTCACTCTTGCTGCTACTTAAATGAAAACCCTTTGGCTCTTTAGTTCCAACTCCCAAAAATTAAACTACTTTTTCATGCCTTAGAAGTCGTAAATTTTCAACCATTTGATTTAAGAAATTTTACCGTCTTTACATTAAATCAATATTTGCATTTTTTTATTATTTTGTATTGTGCTCTTCTCTGTTTTGTTTGATAAATAGCCTTTTGGTTTTGGGGTTACAAAGTCTATTGCTTGGTTGTGTCTCCTGACACCTCAATGTGGCTTTGCTAATGACGGAACAGGGAGAATGGGCAGGGACTGGGGGAAGGATAATCTTCATATATATGTTTTTTATAAATAAAAAAATAGTAAAATTACAAAGAAAAGGTGTTGATCACAGCCATTAAAACATAGGAAAGGAAAGATAGGTTTACTTCCTATAGAAGAGTGAAATTTCTTTCTTTGAACTGTAGATATCAATTCTTTGTTAACTTTGTATTAACTGCTGGTTTTTTCTTGAAAGTTACGGTTTAAGCCTTGCACAATTTCTGTCTTCCTGATGTCATCTTTATTCTTGTTTTTTAACTACAGGAAGGTGTACAACAACTTGTTCTTGGTTTATACATCATCAGGGGTGACAACATGTATGTCCCTTACTCCATTTTTCAATTTGTGCATCATTTAGATTTCATATTGTGGCACTATTTATAAACACTAAAACATGTATGGTTTCCCTTGTCATTGCAGAAGTGTTGTTGGTGAATTGGATGAAGAACTGGATTCTAGTCTGGATTTGTCAAAACTCCGAGCTCATCCCTTGAAACCTGTTATCCATTGAGGTGAAATACTATGTTGTGATGGATTTAATGAATGCATGCTACTTGGTGTTAAGAGTCTTAGATTTGCGGCATTGTATACTAGAGTACGCTGTGAAACTCTCTAAGAATATGCCGACAGCATAATATTTCTAATATTCTGATTCTGTTAGCATGTAAGTCTTGTCAAACAACAAATTCTGAGACTCTGACGTGAAGAAACTATCTTCTATTTGGCCATTATTGCTATTTGGCCATTATTATACATATAGATATAGATGTTTCTTTCAGTGAGAGACTTATATGGTGGCTACACGAATGCATCTTATATAAGAAAGTGCATTTACTATTTATACATGTGTAGCCGATGATCTTTGTCAAAAGGCATGATTTCTTTTAATTGCAAGATTGTATGTATACTCATTTGTCACACTCCCTCAGTTCGAGTCTCATTCATTGATTGTTATAAAATAATACTACTTGCTCAATTTACCTGGTTACTAGAGGGGTAAAATTGATGTAAAAGTTACTCAGCAGTGAAAAAAAATGTAAAGAATGTCGGAGCTTTTACAAAGAAATATTTTTGTACATGTGATATATATATATATATATATATATATATATATATATATATATATATATA
>CM023955.1:34771113-34799044 GCA_013407115.1 Glycine latifolia
ATATACAGTAGTGCTTAAAATATTTAAAAGCAACATGTCTCGGGTAATATTTGGGGAGGGAGCGTTTTGGATTATGACCCAGTTGAGCTTGACAGGAATCAGGCCCAAATGTATCCAATCAAACCCTCAAGCAACAAGACAACGGCAATTACTGTAATGCACCCTATTTTTTGCTTGGTGAAGTTCCCATCTTACCCTTTCCATCTCACTCATTTTTTTCTTCTCTCCATCTTCCTCTTCACCATGGGCGGCACTTGTGCGAATCCTCTTGACTGGGACGGTGGCAACTCCAATCATCTCACGGTGATGATTTTTTAAGGGTGGTGGCGCTACTGAAGCATGATGTGCTGTTTATTATGGATTGAATAATACGTAATATTTTTTTAATTGTATTTTTAGTATTACGAATTGCTTCTTGAGTTTGACAGTTTCTTACTAAAAAAATAGTATTCTTCCTAAATAATATAAACAAGTAATAAATAAAAAAAAAAGATTGTCAACATAGAATTTCTAAGACAATTTGTTTTTGAACAGAGCTTTAAGCATCAATAAATATTGCAGTAAAATCATCTGATTTGAGCCCACTTCCATACTGATTGGAATAGCCAAAAATGCACCTTTCCCCACTATCACTTTCTAGAATTCTTCTGATACATGCTCCGAGAGGGTTAGCCTGATTGAATACGTACATTAGATTAAATCGAATTAGTTTGCTGCATAATGTATTTTATCAAATTGGTTTGCTGTATAATGTATTTTTTGGTATTATGGATGCTAAATCCGTAATAAAAAAAATTTGCAATTTTTTTTAATTATGGATTGCTCAATCCATATTGTATTAGGGATAACTATATTATGGTGGTGTGACAGCGCAGAGGTGACAGGTGAAGGTGAAGTTGTGCTGACATGGTGCACGGATCTGGTGAGTAGGGTGCACGTGTGCGATGGAGGAAGGTGGTGGTCGCGCAAAGATGATGCATGGAGTAGGGAGGTGATGATGTTGACATGTTTGGTCGCTTGGCTACAAGGGTGATGGTGGCTTGGTTTGGGAAAGGTTTCAGGGACGAGGTGGTGGGAGAAAGGAAGCTTGGAAGAAGAATAAAAAGGAGATATTAGAAAATTTAGAGGTGCATCAAGAAAAAAAAAGGAGGTGCATTAAGTAATTGTCCAAAACAACCCACAGTTTTGGAACAAGTTCATGATCGAGAGGTGAACGCACCATCCTAGTATCTGAACCTGCAAAAAGTCGATTTGCAGGTATTAATTTTTTTTTATAGTTGTTTTTAGCGGTTTCGGGTAGCTTAAAAAAGAAAATAAAAGAATGATGGATCTTTAGAATAGATTAACTATTCTCTTCTGTGAATAATTTGCCAAAACTCTATAGCCACTATCTTGTACCATCAGTCAATCCAATAATCTTGAGTTGAGAACCAAATAACCTTTGGTCTTGCCTTTTTGTCTCATTTTTCTTTCTTCAGTTGAAAAAAAAAGCATTTTAACAAAAATTAAAAACAGAACAAAGCAAGAATGTTCCTTTTTTAAAAAAAAAAGATTTTTTTTTTTTTACAATCATATCGAACAGGAGATGAGATGAAAACATCTAGGTTCAACCCCTTACAAATATTCTATTTTATTAGATGAAGAAAAACTTAGGGAGTCACCCCATAATTGATGATATGCCATGTCCCATTAGGAAAATCAAAAAATAAAAGGGGCAGAAGAAACCACTCAAAAGTAGACATATTTTATAATGTTGTCTATGTTATTGCCTTCAAAAATTTTGTCCCATTGTTGGAAGAGCCCCCTTTTGGGGCAATCCAGGAGCCCCAGTGGTGAATTCTGTAGAACCCCCTTCTTGTGTGTCACGTTGCATCTGAGATTCATCACTAGTTTCGAATCAGTTGCTGTTGTTTGGCCACACTTTGGAATATTGTGTGCACTTGAAAACAACTCAACTGGTGCAGAGTCAGCAATCTTTCCCCCTTCAAGGGGTGTGCCATGCACGTAGGCAACCCTCACCGCTTCATCTTCTGAAAGCCTAGCTTGTGATGTTCCATAGGTTATGTCTTCTTTGCTATTTGCCATGCTAAGCAACTAATTAATTCAACCTCTCTATTCTTTTTATGGCAGTGTGTGAAGATTTGAATAATAAGATAATGCGTGGCGGGCTCTTTGCATGGTTAAGTGACAATTGTGTATAAGCAAAGGGAGAAATTCTTCCTTGCTTCAGGAGCAAGACATTTTTCTTGCTGTACCATTTATTATGTAACATATAAACAATGTGGGTTATTATTATATTCTACATTAATGAGTCTTTTTAATTTTTCTAAAACATTAACCATGGTTAATTTTAATTTTTCTAAATAACTACATTAAAGTAAAAATAAAAATAACCCAGCATGGGACTAGCCTTTTTTTTTAAATAATAAAAATTAATGGCTCTGTTATTTTTATTTCTCTTATTTATGGTGAAGACAAAAAGTAGAACATGTCCAAATAGTGAAAATAACGTACAACAAAATGAAAAAAAGTTAGAGTAGAAATTTACAATAATTTTTGAAATATTTGAGGTATAATTATTTGAAAATTTTAATAGTGGTTACTGCATGGGACTAACCTTTTTTTTTTAACAATAAAAATTAATGGCTCTGTTATTTATTTTTATTTCTCTTATAAGATAAAAAGTAGAACATGTCCAAATAGTAAAAAGAACTAACAAAATGAAAAAAAGTTGGAGTAGAAATTTACAGTAATTTTTGAAATATTTGAGGTGTAATTATTTTAAAATTTTAATAGAGTATTTACTGAATACAATATTTATGATAATAAAAAGATTTAATTTTTTTAACTGCTATAATATTATTAGACTATTTAAAAATATAAATTTAATAATTTAATTATTAATTAATAATAATTTAATAACATTGTAACAATTAATATAAAATTTTAAATAATTATTCTTTGTAACCTTTAATTGTATCTTACTTGTCGTGAGAAAGGAATGCAACTAAAAGTATGGAGCCTAAGCAGTAGTAAAGACAAAATCAACACCCGCAACACCTTTAGGAGAAATTCTTGCTTTACTGTAGTTATTTGGAAATAATAAAATTAACCATGATTAATGTTTTAGAAGAATTAAAAAGACTCATTAATTAGAAGACAATAATAATTACATTACTTACATGTTACATAATAAATGGTACAGAGCAAAAAAAATTTCTCAAGCAAAGGTTTAGGATGCCGTAAGTGATGACAAGTGGTTGATGAGAGAGAGAAATGGAATGTGTCAAAAGTCTAGAAATCAATAAATTTGTTTTAGAGCTAGGAAACAAGAGATGTTTTATATTTTCTTTTTCTAATAATGTATTTTATATGAGAGGTAATATATCATATTAGAAGTGTTACTAACATGTTTTTTAACACATTCTTCTTTAACACATATTTTTTATTGGTTAAAATTTATTAAAAATATAAAATTAAAAAAGAAAATTATTAAATGAAAAATAAAATCTATAAAATTTATAATTTTAATAAAGTTTAATCATTAATAAAGAATGTGTTTAAAATAATGTGTTACTAATATTTTTATTATAATATTATTTAAGTTGAATAAAATAATCATGAATAATAAATTATTTTTAAAAATATTTAATATAATTGAATATTTATAAGATTCAAATTTAAAAATTCAAAATTTTTATTAAGTTGGAATATTTTTTTTATCATTTGATATACTCGACAGGAAGCTACGTTAGTTCAAGGTGTAGAATTGCGTTCACAAGATTTAAATATATGCAGGATTTTTTTAACTATTAAAAGTATTTTTTTTTCAAAATTCAAAGTTAATAAAATAAAAATAAGAATTACAATTGTATTATAAAATGTTTTTATATTTTCTAAGAGTATAATTTTACCACTTATCATCGTAAAAAATAGAGCATTATTTTTTCAAACATGAATAATATTTAGGAATAAATTTTTTAATACTCAACAAATATGAAAACATTATACTTTTAAGTTCATATTTGTAGTAATAAATTTTTAAATGTTGAAATGAATACACCCTTAGTCTTACTTTAGTTTTTATTTAATATTATAAGTATGGTTGGTAAAGTGGGTTAGTCCGCAAAAAATAAGTTGGGTTGGCTCAGCCCACCAAAAATGTTGGGCAGAGCGGGGCGGACTGATCCATTTTTGCAAAGTGGTTAGAAATGCTAGCCCGCCTAAAAAAATAAAAATAAATAAATAATTTAATTTTTTAAAAAAATACAAAAAATTATAAAAAAAAATACAAATGCGATAACTAAAAAAAATAGAAAGTTAAATAAAAGTAAACAATTTAAAACTAATGTTAAATAAATGATGTCATTTGATAATTCACAAAATTACACCACTTGTAAATGAAATTTATGGATGTAAACTGTACAAAGTGTAATATGCTAGCAATGAAAGACTATTTGAAAGTATCATTATCATAAACATTTTGATATTAAAACTTAGAAGTTAATTAGAATATGTTGAGAGTGCAAAAGAGCATAAATAAAAAAACATACATATTTCAAAATATGTTAAATATATTTATTTAATTTTAATATTTAATATTTTAAATAATATTGGTCAGGCAGGCTGGCCCGCCCCAGCCCACAGTTTTATGGGCCGGGTTGGCCCACCCCGTTTTTTTTATCAACGGGCTAATATTATCAACTCATCCCGCATTTTTTCGCGGGCTAAACGGGCTGGCCCAGCAGACCAGACCGTTTTGCCAACCCTAATTATAAGCTTAAATGATTTTTAATGTATGTAATATATGTTTGTTTTTGTTTTATCTTAATTTTTTCCATGTTTCAGTTTTTATAATTTTTTTTTTATAATATAAAGGTGTTAAAATAATTATGAGCGGATGTCCCTAAACTTTTCTTATTTATTATAATTCATTTTCTCACATTTTTTATAAGGCCAGATCTTAGGTTTGATGAGTCTTTGGAGAAGTGAGACTCAACAAGGATGAATCTTGAGTTTTATGAGCCTTTTGAGATGTGGGACTCACTAAGGGCAGACCTTGGGTTTGACGAGTCTTTGAAGATGCGAGACTCACCAAGGACGAACCTTGGATTTGACGAACCTTTGGAGAATCGACCAGCGATGCATCCGTCCTAGGTTTTGTCGAGGCTTACCAAGGACGAACCTTGGGTTTGATGAGCCTTTGAAGAATTGATCAGTGACGAGTCCGTCCTGGGTTTTGTCGAGGCTTACCAAGGTGTGGACATTGGGTTTGACTAGCCTTTGGAGATGCGAGACTCACCAAAGGCGGACATTGGGTTTGACACTAGTTCCACCGTCATTTTTTTTCGTTCTGCTGTTCCTCGAAAAATAGTCACCTTGTTGACGGTTCCCCAACTTCAATGGGGATCATGGCGTCTGTGTTGTATGTAAGTCAGAAAAGAGTTTTGTTGGTTGTTGTCTGTGGTGAACATCGATAAACCCAAAGTATCTTGGGAGTTCCTCCTTCCATAGACCTTTGGACTTGCCGAGTCTTATGCACAGGGCTTTAAGGATGACCCTATTAGCTGCCTTCGCCGGACTATTAGTCTGGGGGTATTCGACAGAAGTTACGAGGTGCTTGACACCTAGCCTCGTCAAGAATTCTTCATAAGCCTGAGCTTTGAATTGAGTACCATTGTCGATGACAATGGCGTAAAAGAGGCCATGTCTGCATATGATGTGTTTCCAGGTGAACTTTTCTACCTCGTTGGATGGATTTCTCGCAATGGTCTTGTCCGAATCCACTTGGTGAAATAGTCGATGGCGACTAGTAAGAACTTGACTGCTCCTGAGGCCTTTGGCAATGGTCCTAGTATGTCCATCCCCCACATGGCGAAAGGCCAAGGAAAGCTTAAGCTGTGGAGGTTGTCAAGAGGGGTACGCGGAACATTAGAGAATTCTTGGCATTGCCTGCACCTCTTAGTGAAGTCCAAGGTGTCGACCTTGAGTGTTGGCCAATAGTATCTGACACACACCACTTTGGTAGCTAGGGAACGTCCCAAGTGTGAAGGGCACAAATTCCTTCATGTAGCTCTCGCATGACGTAGTCTGCTTGTTGGTTGTTCAGACATTTCAACAAGGGTGTTGTCAACCCTCTTTTGAACAGTTCATCGTCAAGGATGACATAGTAGCTGGCCTTTATTTTCATGAATTAGGCTTCATTTTATTTTGGTGGCAACACTCCCCAAATTAGAACATTCTTGTAGGGGTCATCTAGTCTGGTTCCTCCTCTTCTCTTGCCATGACCTCCTCAGTGTCTATGATGGGAGCTTGGAGTGTCTCCTAGATGATGATCTTGAGATGCCCGGTCTTTTTGGGGCTGACCAGCTTGTAGAGCAAGTCTACTTGAGTGTTGCTCTCCTTGGGTATGTAATACATCTCAAAGTAATCAAAGGTGTCAATGAGACTTTTTGCAATATGGTAGTACTTGAGCAATACTGTTTCCTTGGTTTGATATCTGTTGGCAAGTTTCCCTTGGACAAGATGCGAGTCAGTGTAGCATCTTAGCTTCTTGGCCCCAACTTCTTTTGCTAGCTTTAGGCTTGCCATAAGGGCCTCATATTCGGCCTAATTGTTTGATGCTCTGAAATTAAGCTTTAGAGCTTACTCTAGAGGAACGTTGCCTGCCCTTCAAGGATGATATCTGCCCCACTTCCCTTCACGTTGGATGCTCCGTCCATGTAGAGGTTCCACTAGTCTGGGGTGGTTAGTCAGTGTCAACAAACTCTGTCAGAAAGTCTTTCATGAATCGAGTCTTCATAGGCCACAAGTTCATATTGGAGATCAAACTCTGACAGTTCTACAGAACATGCTACCATCCTTCCTACCAGCTTAGGCTTTCGCAAAACCTGCCTGATAGGGTAGTTCGTCTTGACCATCACTTGGTGACTTTGGAAGTACGACCTAAGTTGTTGGTCGAGGTTATGAGTGCCAAACCTACGTTCTCTATCATTCGGTATCGCTTCTCAACATCATGACGGATACAACTGGTAAAATAAATAAGAAGTTGGTGTTTCCCACCCTCCTGTACAAGGGCTGAGCTGACAGCCTCGTCAAACCCTAGTTTGGGTTGACTCAAGACTGGCGGCTTGACAATTGTGTTCTTGAAGGCCAAGAAAGCTTGCTCGCAGGCTTCATCCCCTAAGAATGTCTCAGTTTTCCTAAGTAGTTTGTAGAATGGCTTCACTTTTTTCTGCGAGCTTTGGGAGGAACCTGGACAGAGATGCCAGTCTACCGTTCAACTTCTGGACTTCCTAGACATTGGCAAGACTGTGCATCTCTAGTATGACTGTGCATTTTTCGGGGTTGACTTATATACCCTGATGTGTGATCATGAATCCCATGAACTTTCCACCGCCTACTCCGAAAAGTGCATTTTTTTTTTGTTAAGGTGCATGTCGTACTTGCGGATTTCTCTGAATACCTCATCTAAGTCTGCCACGTGTTGGGCTATGCTTTGAGACTTGACGATCATGTTGTTTACGTAGACCTCGACATTTCGTCCAATCTGTTGTTTGAAGATTCGGTTCATCAGCCTTTGGTATGTAGCGCCTCCATTTTTCAAGCCAAAGGGCATGACCATGTAGTAGAAGTTAACATCCTCAGTAATGAATGTCATTTTCTCTTCGTCTAAGGCATGCATTCTGATTTGATTGTATCTTAAATAGGCATCCAAGAAGCTTAGTACTTGGAACCCGGACGTGTCGTCCACTAGTCTGTCGATGCTGGGCAAAGGATATGCATCCTGGGTCACCCCTTGTTGAGATCGGTGTAGTCGGTGCACATTCACCATTTTCTGTTGGCTTTTTTAACCATGACGACATTGGCTAGCTAGGTAGCGTACCTAACTTCTCTGATAAAGTAGGCCTTAAGTAGCTTTTCCACCTTCTCTCGGACTACCTTGCGCTGCTCTTTTCCCATCTTCCTCTTCTTCTTTGACACTGGTTTGGCCTTGGGACAGATGGCCGATTTGTGGCATATGATGCTGGGGTGGATACCTGGCATGTTAGATGGTTGCCATGCAAACAAGTTTGCATTCCTGTGTAGGACATTAGCTATATGTCTATATTCATGGTAGGCAAGGTCCCTGTTGAGCTATGTACATTGCCTGGGGTTGGGTCTGAGTTGTAGCTTGACAAATTCTTCAATAGGCTTTGGGCATTTGTTGATAGTGTCATCGCTCAGATCCACATCGAACACATCATCTTGATCTTCTAGACTTGCTTCGTAGATGGTCAGGGTTTGCATTGACACCATTCGTCCATGCTCATGATCAGCTGTGGGATGAGACCTGTTTGGCTCTCTAAGGGGAGGATAGGGAGCTACCTTCAAGCTTTCAGCGTAGCACTGTCAGGCCTACTTTTGGTCTGCCTTGACAGTCACGATCTCTTCTATCAAGGTTGGAAATTTCATCTTGAGATGTGGTGTGGAGACGAAGGCTCTGAGTTCATTCAATGCTTTCCTGCCAATCAAAGCAAAGTAGGAGGTATCTGCATCAACAATTAAATAAATGACTGTGAATCTCCTTGAGAGCTGGCCTTGACCAAAAGTGGTCTTGAGGTCTACATAGCCTCTGGTTTCTACTCTTTCTCCTACAAAACTGAGGAGCGGTCTAGAGTGTGGCTGGACTGTATCAGGCGAGACTTTGAGCCTTTAGAATGTTTTCTAGTAAACTATGTCTGTGGAACTGCCTTGGTCAATGAGGACCTTGGACACCATGAAATTGACCATCACGATGGAGACAATCATAGGGTCGTCCTGGTTGATAGGGTTGATGCCCTTGAAGTCTTTATCGGTGAATGGTATGGGAGAGAGACTTCATGGAGATGATATGTCGACACAGTTGATGTCAATGTCCCAAATGGTGTGGAAATGTCTCTTTCAGGACTGATTAGACAGCCTTCTATAGGAAAATTTTCCTGCAATGGTGATTACACTTCTGAATTGTTGGGCAGACTCATTTTCATGTTCTTGCTAAGGTTGTCATTCGTGTCTTTGCTGGTGATGCCTCTATCTCCCTTTATCTTCTTCTCTGTCCCTACTCCTCTTGGCATCATGATTTCTGTGTTGGTCATCTTGGTGTCCTCTGTGTCTTGCTCCTGCTAGGTTGTTATCAGGTATTTTCACAAATTGGGCTAGGTATCCAACTTGTATGAGCTCTTCTATTTTGTCTTTGATGGCCCAACAGTTTTCAGTGTTGTGACCATGATTGAGATGGTATTGACAATGTTTGGTTTTGTCTAACCCAGGTTTGGGAAGAGGCACTGGAGGTAGGTTTATGGGTATCTCAGCGTTGAAAGCTTCTTCAAGGAGGGTGGCTCAATTATCTGTTAAGGTTGTGTAATACTCGTACCTTGGTCCCCTTGGAAGGGGTTGACACTTGTTCGGCTTATGCCTTTTGTCTGACTTGTGTGAGTCGATCCTGGTGCCCCCTTCCCTTTGATCTCACTTTTGTCCAACTTGTCAGACCTCATTTTTGAACCTTGACATCTCCTCCATTTGAATATAGCCTTTGGCTCATTCATGCAACTCATCCATGTTATTGGGAGGTTTTTTTGCATAGATTGTTTGCAAACTTATCAGGTCGTAAAGCAAGCAGAATGAAGCATAGTGCTACTTCAGGGTTAAGATTCTGGATCTAGACAACAATTCATCCAAACCGGTCCATGAACTTTCGGAGGGATTCATCATCTACTTGCTGCAGACTGGTCAGAGCAGCGGAAGTCACGCAATGTGATCGGCTGGTTGCATACTGAGAATTGAAACGCTCGACAAGAGTGTTAAAGCTGTCGATGGACCTTGGAGGGAGTCCTCCGTACCATGTGAATGATTCCCCTTTGAGGGACATTGGCAAAACGCGACACAAAATTGTGTCTTTGTTAGTATAGAGACTTGCCTAGGTGAGGAAAGCGTCCAGGTACTCATCTGGATCGGTGGTTCCATCATAGCGCTTTAGGTTGAGTCGTTTCCAACCTAAGGACATGTCGACCTCTATGATACGGTCAACAAAAGGGTGTGGACCAGTTGTTCGTCCTTTATGGTAGTGCATGTGGGAGAGACTAGGATCGTATTGGGTGTTGATGGTGTGTTGGGTGTGATTCCCCTTGAGTACGTTCATGCATTGTGTTGGCAGAGTGTTCATTTCCCTGAGGGCGTCTCACACGAGCCTCCAGATGGTCGTGGTTAACCTGCAGCTTTCTAAGTTCCTCCTCATGGCGTCGCTCCATCTTTGCAATACGTGTCTGGAGTTTCTGGAGAGTGTCGATGTCTGTTATGGTTGTTGGGGAAGGAGTGAAGCTCTCTAGAGGTGTTTTGCGTCTAAGTGTGTGCTAACTATAAGTAAAAGAGGTCGCGAGGTAGGTTTTACTGTGGCTCCATGGTGGACACCAAGGTGGGCTCCATGATCTCGCACGTTGGACTGTAAGTACCCTTTGTTAGGAGGACAAGAGGGGGGGACCTGCAAAACAAATGAATTTGACGCTTAAATAAGTATGTGAATTAGTTTCAATGAAATGAAAATGGTGAGATAAAACCTAGTATTTATAGAGTGAGATGAAAGCTTTGAGTTCTTGTTTATTGAGATTGTTATAGTGGCATAACAACCCTTGCAGATATTCCTAGTTTGTAGATTCTCCAATGGATTATAAATAATTCATCGCTTATAGATAATCAAGTACCTATGACTTGATAAAGGGAATTGTAACATTATCAATAATATTCAAATATTAAGGTATTTAGAGATAACCTATCAACCTGTTAGTTCGACTGTTATGAGTGAAACGTCCGTGCTCCTGTGCCAACGCTGACTGAAAGATTAATGTACACATTGCAGTGCTATATCACTTGTCACATCCATTTGGTGGACCTCAAACGGTACAATTGCAATTAAGCTTGAGACTTTTGTTGTTAGATAATTAACTTTTCTATGAACTTTCAACTTTGAATTTTTTGTTATTAACTATAAAATTCTTTTAATTAATTTATGTTTCTCAAATAGTCATATTGAATTTATTAGTTATTTGTATTATTATTTTAAAATTATCTTTTATTATTATTGTATTTACTTAATTATTTTTTATTAATATTTAAAGAGAGAATAATTAAGTAAAGAAAATATAAGAAAAAGTAATTAATGATAAAAAAGATAAATAAATTATTAAAAAACATACGAGGGACGTTGGGAGTATATATTCCCTTGGAAAAAACACTTGCGAGAAAAACAAAAAAGAAAAAAAAACGGGGGAGATATTCTGATCAGAAAAATTGGGGGTTTGAACTTTCAAGTATTAAGGAACGACGAAGGCATCAATTTCTTTTTCTTCTTGAGAAGAATTTTCTTCTGTGCACCGAATTGCATCTTCTACAGTTGCCCATCTGTTATTCCTTTAGCTTCTGGGTTTGCTATGGTAAGTACAATTCTGCATGCTTTTCCATGCACAAGATCTATACTTTCCACTTAACTTCTAACAAGACAAAGAAAATTGGGTTCATTCAAACACACCCCACATGAATAATTTTTTCATAGAATGCGTGAAAAATGTAATTTTGCTTGATAGGTATTAACGGAAAACCCTGTTTCTGCAACCAGGTGCTTGGTTTGGTGGATACCTTTATATTAGATGATAATTTTTTTTTTAATCTTTTCATTCTATCTATTTTTTCCCCTGTTCGATTACTCTTATTTGTGTTCTGATTTTATTCAATTTTGGATTGAATCTAGAGCCAGTCTTCTTTTTTTTTTAAAAAAAAAAAAAACATTACTTTCAATTTTTTGATCAGATTTTGTTTTTGTTGAAAATAAGTAATTGGTTGATGACTTTTGAGCATTGACTAATGATTCTATGTTAAATACTCAAATTAGCTTACTAATTTTCTAGCTTTGTGTATTACTGCACTTGTTTACTGAATTTATTCATTGTTGCCTTTTTCTCCTGGCATCAGTATCCTTGATGGAATGGAAGGAGAAAGTGTTTCAAGTTCAAGTAAGTCACAAACTGATGTCATAAAGAAATGTCTTCCAATGAGAGCATGGAGGATGGGAATGGAGAAGTGTCGGAGCAAGGTCTCCAAAAGTTGGTACAATTTAATCAGGAAGTTGAAGAACCTAAAGTTGGGATGACTTTCCCTTCTGAGCAGGAGATTTTCAATTATTACACTAATTTTGCTCAGCAGAAGGGTTTTGAAGTATATAGAAGAACTTCGAAAATGGAAGAAGATGGGAAGAAATATTTTACACTTGCTTGTGTTTATTCTAGGAGGTCAGAAAGCAAGCGAAGGCATGTTCTGAATCCATATCTTGTCACAAAAACCCAGTGTAAGGCAAGAATTAATGCGTGTTTATGTCTGGATGGAAAGATCAGAGTTTTAAGTGTTGCGCTTGATCATAATCATGAGCTGTGTCCAGGTAAAGCACAGCTTGTTAAATATACTAAAAAAATCTAAGCCTCAAAGAAAAAGGAAACATGATCTTAGCAATCCGGCTGGGATCAATGGGGATGGGAGTATTCAATCTCCAGTTGTGGAAGCTGGAGAACATGGAAGCCTAGGATTTTTTTCATAAAAATCATAGGATCTTTATTCAGAAAGCTAGTAGCCTAAGATTTGAGAGTGGAGATGCTGAAGCTATTCAAAGCTATTTTGTTCAAATGCAAAAGATAAATAGTAGCTTCTATTATGTGATGGACTTGGATGATGACTGCCGACTAAGAAATGTTTTTTGGGCAGATGCAAGAAGTAAGGCTGCAAATGAATATTTTGGAGATGTTGTAACTTTTGGTACAACATTCCTCTTGCTCTTTTTCTAGGAGTGAATCACCATGGACAATCAGTATTACTTGGTTGTGCTTTGTTGTCAAATGAAGATGCTGAAACTTTTACAAGTTTATTTCAGACATGGCTGTCATGTATGTCTACTGGATATGCACCAATTGCAATCATCACAAGTGAAGATAGAGCAATAAAAACTGCAATTGAGATTGTATTCCCAGAAGCTCGTCATCGGTGGTGTTTGTTGCACATAATCAAAAGAGTATCTGAAAAGTTGAGAGGATATCCTCAGTATGAGTCAATCAAAACAGATTTTCAGGGTGCTGTATATGATTCTTTTAGTAAAGATGATTTCAGTGAGAGTTGGAAAAAATTAATTCATAGTTATAACCTTCATGACAATGAATGGATGAATAGCCTGTATAATGAGTGCCAACGATGGGTTCCTGTGTATGTCAAAGACACATTCTGGGCTGGAATGTCTACAATAGATAGAAATGAAAGTGTGCATGCATTTTTTGACGGATATGTTTGCTCAAAGACAAGTTTAAAGCAGTTTTTTATGCAGTTTGACAATGCTATGAAAGATAAAGTTGAGAAAGAGTGTTTAGCAGATTTTAATTCCTTTAATAATTTAATTCCTTGTAGAAGCCATTTTGGCATTGAGTACCAATTTCAAAAAGTTTATACCAATGGGAAATTCAAAGAGTTTCAAGAAGAGGTAGCCTGTATCATGTATTGCAATGCTGCCTTTGAGAAGAAAGAAGGCTTGGTTTCAGCATATTCTGTTGTGGAGAGTAAAAAGATTCAAGAAGCAATCAAATATGCAACTTTCAGTGTACATTTTAATGAAGAAGATTTTGAAGTTCAATGTGAATGCCATTTGTTTGAGTTTAAAGGTATTTTATGCAGACATATCCTTTCTTTGCTCAAGCTCATAAGGAAAACAGAGTCAGTGCCATCTAAGTACGTTTTCTCGCGTTGGATGAAAGATTTGAAGCGGAAACACACACTAGTGAGAAGTAGTTATGGTGATTTAATTGCTAATCCTGAAGCAGAACGTCTTGATAAGATGTGCAATGCTTTTCATGAAGTTGCTTGTATGGGGGTAAATACTGATGTTGATTTCAAGAAAGTGATGAAATGGATTGATGACTTAAAAGTTGAATTAAGTTGTAAAAAGACTTCTCCTGGAATAACTGAAACACTGCGTATTGCATCAAATATGTCATGATTTCTGATGATACTGCTGCAGTTTTTAAAGAAAGAATAGCTTGATCCTTCAGGTATTAATATTTTAATCTAAGCATGTTTGTAATACTATATGTCATACTCTATTTTTATCACATGCATTTTCAATATGCACATGAAAAATCGGCTACTGCTTCACAAGATGGACAATTGTATCCTCAAAATAGTTTAACATTGCATATTTAATTCATGAATCCTTGCTCCCCCTGTTTTATATACTATGGCACAAGTTGAACTGAAGCATAATACCCTTTTACCCATGATGACAGTTCCTGTTCCAATTTAAAGAGTGAAAAGATTCATGAAATTCCATCAGCTAGGGGGAAAGAACCAACCAACGTCAGTGGAGAAATATTTTGCTTTTACAATTTTTTTTCTCTTTCAGGTGCTATTTATACAATGATCTGTTTTGAATGTTTGATGTTGGACGTGTATAACTGAATGTTAAATGCTAGTGCCAATTGCCAAATGTTAAGGACATAATCGTATGACCTATTTCACTTATTCTAGTTCCATATATATCACTGCATTATTATTTCATAAAAGTAGCAGAGACAATCATGCAGTCAATCTGTAATTGGAGACGTGTGTCTAAGTTTGTCCTGTTTGGCTCCAAGCCTCCTACTTTGACAAATTTATGAAAGATTTTTAATCGGGTTTATAAATCTCTCCAAATTGAATTCTTGAATTTTGTACCGTTTAAGTGTGGTGTGCATGTCTCTTGCTGGCCAATTTTTTGTAATCAAGAAGTGATATTCCCATAACAGATGTCTTGCAGGTATGGCTAAATATGAGGTGGAGCAAGAAAGGTGTCAATGAACTGTTTTTGAAGCTAGCAGTTGGCCTCTCAACAATTTGATAAGTGAGAATCAGAGCAATATGAGTATGATGTTTGTAGATGAAATGGAGTAGATTGAATAACTCTGAAAATAATATAAACTCCGCATGAAGATTATGAGGCTGGGAAGTGTTGCAACTAGCAGAACTGTACAGGAACAGCTTGCAGTTTTCAATGATGAGAATAATCACTGCAGTTCATCCATCCTTGTGCTAGTCTCCATAGAGGAAGCTGTAGGATTGGGTAGCTTTCAATGAAGAGGAAGTTCAGGTAGCAGAAACTCTTTCAACAAGTAAATTGTGCCCTCACACCTGAAGTGGCAGCATTTTGGGAAGCTACTCAATGGTCAAAACAAAAGAGATCTACAGTGTGGTTTGCACTGGGTATAATCTAGTCTTGACCTCTTTGCCCTAATAAGACTAGCTCTGGTAGTGGTCGGATAGGACTATTAGGTCTCTTCCTGATCAGTTCAGCATCTTAATTTCAGTTATACCTGGATGCGTATTCTTTGTAGAAGAATATTGGTATCTTTTCAGAGGGCAATTTGCTGAAGATTGATACTGTAGATTGGTCCACTTTGTAATATTTTGTAGTCAATCAGCAGATTCCAATACTTTACCTAACCCACCACATGAATATATTTAATTCGTTATATCTAGCAGTCCATGCGTTGTGTACGCAGTTATCACATATTTTTTTAACATTTCAGCACAAAGTGGAAGGGGTATTTCAAAATAATTTCATAAATTTTCCGTTACACTGATCTTATACCAATGAATTTCTTGCTCGTCATACTCTAAGTAGGAATACAAAGCACAAAGTATACAATGAAAGTTTGCCATTGAAAAGAAGAAAAAAAAGATAAATCAACTTATATTAATTCATTCTATTCTATTCATACAACTGAAGCAATCAGCATATCTTTGTCACAAATTCCGGAGAATAATTAAAAACAAGTTCCTGGTTGAATTCACAGTGCAAACATCCCCATAGAGATATTTTCTTGAAAGAATTTTGTTTTTATTGCTAAGAATCTCTTGACATTGGTACATTGGCTGATCAAACCGCAGGTGGACCCAATTTTTTTAAAATATCTTATCAAATAATGTCTTAGTTAATGTCTCCAATCTAACAGCAAACACATGAATTGTACTTTAAAATTGTATTTATAAGTTTACTGAAATTTTGAAAAGACAGACTCGGATAGGATTTTTGTCACCACTTAATCCCAATATCTGGTTCAAATAATCACCACAAGTCTTGACAAGAACAATTTCCATTTCTGAAGTGATGAAACCTCAAGGAGTCTCTAACAATGATTGTCACACCAACAACCTTAGAAACGTACTTAATGGCATTGTGACAGTCACCACAAATTCTCAGATTCTTGAAAACCCGTATAGATGACTGTCCATTCAAATTAAGTATCCCAAAGGCAACAGCAAGCTTTTCACTGTGGCTGCAAAGACTCTCAGCTTTTTCCTCTTGGTCAATATCTTGAAGAACATAATCAGTATCAGGCTTATATCCAGCCGATTTCATTTTCTCACCCAATTCATCCAGAAAATTATAGATTTTATCACTCTCCATGTTGTTTTTGTCTCCAACAACAAAAGTGTGAACTCTATCTCCCACTTGAAGCCAACTACAGCCTGGAGTTTTTGTAATTCCTCTCTCTTTCATCAATATTCTGACTTCTGAAGCTTCACTCCACAATTTGGCTGTGACAAGGATGTTGAATAATGAAACATAGTTTCCAGGGTTGTTGGGCTCAATTTCAAAGAGTTTATTGGCTGAAATTTTTGCCAACTCTACATTCTTATAGACTCTACAGGCACCAAGTAGTGCTCCCCAAGCACTGGCAGTTGGCTCCATAGGCATTCTCTGTATAAACTCATATGCCTCGTGAAGCCGACCAGCACGGCTGAAGACATCAACCATGCATGCATAGTGATTAGCATCTGGTTCTACTAGATGATCCCTATCCATTGAATTAAATACCTGGAGTCCTTCATCTACTAGCCTTGAGTGGCTACAACCAGACAAAACACCAGTATAGGTGACAGAATTGGGCTTGATCCCTGACTGAAGCATGCTCTCAAAGAGCAAAAGCACTTCTTTTCCATTCCCATGCATTGCATTTGCAATGATCATCGTGTTCCAAGCAACAACATCCTTTCTGCATATCATACCATAAACATTCCTAGAAAGATTCAAGTCACCACATTTAGCATACATGTATACTAGCGCGGTCATTGTTGTTAAGTCCCCAATTAACCAATGCCTAAAGACATAGCAGTGTACCTCCTTGCCCATCCTCAAGCTTTCTAAAATAGAGCAAGCTGGTAAGAAACTACTAATTGTGATCTGATTAGGTTTAAATCCCAAATTTTGCATCTTCCTAAGCATCTCCACTGCCTTCTCTGTTTGCCCATTTTCCATGTAGCCCCCTATAACAGCATTCCATGTAGCTTCATCTGCTTTGACTCCTTTGCTGCTCATCTGGGAAAACAAGGCCAGACCCTTCTCATATTCTCTGTTTGTGAAGTATGCTGTTAAAACTCCATTCCAAGACACAACATCTCGATGAGGCATCAAATCAAATACTAGCCTAGCTTGTTTCACACTTAAACATCTTGCATACAGGCTCACAAGTGCACTGCAAACAAAAACATTTTCAATCATCCCATGTCTCACTGCAAATCCATGAATAGCCCTTCCAGACTTCAAATATTTCAATTCCGAGCATGCGGGCAAAATGCTAGACACAGTCACTGAATTTGGCTTCACCCCATTCCATCCCATTTCGCAAAAAACAGCCAGGCCCTGCCTAGGCAATCCGCAATTAACATAACATGATGACATGGAGGTCCAAGAAACCACATCTTTCACAACCAAATCATCAAAAACCCGCCTTGCACCTTCTACGCATTTACACTTCCCATAGGCATGAATCAATGCATTGCCCAGGAAAGCATCTGACATCATCCCACATCGAATGGCATCATCATGAACCTCCTTGACTCTCGAGGCATCACCAGAGGCACCACAAGCCTTGGCAACAGCCAGAAACACCGAGTTGTGGGGTTTGATCCCACGTGCCCGGAGTGAAGCATAGAGCCGTATGGCCTCATTTGGAAGTCCACGGGTGGTGAAAGCTGAAATTAATGTGGAACAAGTGGTGGGGTCTGGTTGAGGAATATTATCAAACAGTTGTTGGGCACGCCTGAAATCACCCACATTTAGAGCTGCCTTAAGGAGCCTGAGACCCAAGTGAGATGGGATGTTAGTGGGCACAGAGGGAGCCACCTTTGTTGAAGGTAGCTGCTTCCAGATGGAAGAGGATTGAGTTGAGTGTGTGATTCTGAAGAAAGGTGGCAAAAGTGCAAAACAAAGCCAAATACTACACAGTTGCACACTCTTCAATTGAATCCATATTATTGTAGTCGGATTCAGCGTTCGGGTCGGGTAAATTTAAAATGGGTATTCTTGTGTTGTAACACTGTTTGACTTTGACTACTAACCTCTTTTGTTTTCTTTTTAGAAAGGTAATTGCTTTTCGTTAAAAGTTTTTTTAGAAACAAATCAAGAGGATAATTATTTTAAAAAATTAATCTAAATACCTTAAATAATAATAATGTAATTGATTAGTGTGTGTATATATAACATAATTAAAACTAAAAACTAAAAAGAGCTAATACTTTTTCGAATGATAAAAAATAATTTTAGAAGCGTTATAAAAAGAATTGAAATTGGTTTTATTTAGACATACGGTAATAAATCGTACTTATTTTTTCAAGATTTATTCTTTTATTTTTTTTCTGAGGAGGTGGGGGCATCACTGTTAAGAAGTGATCATTATCAATCTCCCAATTAGGGATGAAACAATTTACCCAATTTCTATAGGTATCCAAAAAAATATCGGCAAGCAAAAAGTATAATTATTCATATATTGGGACTGAATATGAGAATAGTTATTTACTGCAAATTTACACTGATACGGGTGTGGATATAAATACTATAGTACCCACCCCACTTTATCTCACACATGTCATACATATTTAATTATTTATTTATTTATAATTATAATGTGTTACATTAATAAATAAAATATATTATATATAATTTTATGTGAAAAAATAATTATGCATGTTTTTAATTTTGTGACTAATAATCTAATAATAACATAGGCTACCGGAGTGGATCCTTAAATTTAATCCCTTTATTTGTGACTAATATTTTATTGGTAGTTTTAATTATTGTTTTTGATAGTCTAATCCTTAGCCTTATTATCATGTTTTAGTTTCTATTGATATTAGTGGACCAAAACAATATGTAGACTTAGGAGATAAGCGTTTGCAAAAATATGAAAAAATTGCTATGATGATGATGTCAAATGTCTTGTATTTTTTTTAATAATTTATAATATATAATTATTTGCTAATTAGTTTTAACGTATTCTTTTTTTACGAATCTTAGATAGTCCGTCACCATATGATATCCAAGTTTAATTAAAGTTTGTGTTAAGCAATAAGAACATTATAAACTTTAAGATTCGCTATGTCTAAGTTGAATGATTATCTTTGTAATGTTGTTTGTGTATGACTTGAGTTTGGACAAATAAATGTTGTGTTTGCTTGTTTTTAATATTATGTGTGAATGTTTTAAATTTATATTTTCTAAATTTAAGAATGCATTTTTAATTTACATGTAGTAGTTGTTTTAATTATTTTTTTTATTGATTTATTAACTTTATACAAAAGTAAAGTGTGGGTCGCATGTGCAAGTATGGGCATATAGGAAACAGGTATGGGGATGAAGATTAAAATTGCTACTCATGCGGATATGGAAATGAGTATGAGAATATTTTTTTTAAATGCAGAAATGGGAGCGGGTACTATAGGATCCTACTCAAATCCTACCCATTGTCCTCCACATTATATAACCTTGTATATGTATTGGAAACATATTTTTTAGAGATTCTCTATATTCTTCCATTTGTAAAGTACTTTGAACATCCGATTCTTTCCATGTTGTAGTACTAGGGCCAACTTCATTTTCCTCATCACCATTTGTATATTCGTCATCTTCATCTAGTGAATCAAATTCTCCATCACTTTTGTCTTTTTCTTTGAATGATGTTATGTAAAGCCATGCAAGCAACAATGATTTGGTTTTGTATCTTTAAAGCAAAAGGTGGCATTTTACCCAATATCTTCCATCTCGCTTTACACAAACCAAATGCATGTTCAATTGTACTTCGAAGACTAGAATGATAATAATTAAAACTTCAACTCTCCCCCCTGATTCTAGGCCTAATTCTAAATTGCGGGAGATGGTACCTAGTTTTCTTGTATGGCCCTAGAAAACCCGTAAAAGTAGGGTAACCAGAATCAATAAGATAATATTTACCTAAAGAACAAAATAATAATGCATGTTAAAACACAAACTTATAATGATATATATATTTATAATATATAAATGTTAAAAACCTTGAGGAGGATGTGGAAAATGCAATGCAGGCTTACATAAAGTTTCCATAAATATCTTAGTATCATGTGCAGAACATTCCTAACCTGTGCAAACAAATGTGAAACACATGCTAAAGTCACAAACAACCATGACATTAGTGGTAGTGTAGCCTTTCCGACCAATATAGACTCCTTGTAGATGAGATGGAACACAAACTCGTACATGACTACCATCTATTGCACCAATACAATCCCTAAAATAATGGCAATATCTAGCATCTATTAGAATCTCCTCAGGAGTATCTCTAATAATGGATAACCAGCCTTAGTTATGTCCTTTGCAAACAAACAGTGGCTTCTAAGCACTATGGAAATGTCTAGATATTGTTTCACTTGAATGTTGAAATATTTTCGCACAATTACGAACAAAACCTGTTTGACTCAACATGTATAAAAAAAAGCCACCTTGCTCATAAATTTCGGCATTTTGAGTTTTCTTTAAGTTGTACTTGGTTTTCAATATATCACATAATTCAAGAAAGACAAGTTTCTTCATTCTAAACATCTAATAATAACGTATTGGATGACCATTTAGAATTTCAGATACCCATTGATGGTTTGTCATGCTTGAATCTCTACATAGATTTTTTTCACAACATAATTCATTAAGTAATTGGTAACATTAGCTACAACAAACATCAACACTTTATTCTTCGTAATGTGATTGTCATCATCATATGAAGAGTCATTTGATGATAATGATGAGTCATTTTATGATAATGATGAAGACATCTTGCATAATGAAAAAAAGTCATAACATAACTAAAAATAAAAATCAAGAGCCAAACCATAATCAAGATCCATAGCATAACCAAAATTAAAAACAAAGATCCATGACATAACCAAGGTTCATAACCAAGCAAAACTAATAAGTGTCTATGATATCAGATAGAGAAGAAACTAAGGAACTTGTGCTCAAGCGTCAAACTTGATCCATCCAAGTTGTATTTCAGGATCTTCTAAAGAAACAAAGGTAATCTCGTTTGCCCTTTTTTTCATAAGTCTGGTGGCTTTGTAAAATAGTTCACTCTCATGCTCAAGTCCTAGTAGATCTTTCAACTTTGCTACACATACAGTAATGCTAGTTGGGTCTTGAACAGATACACTGGATTCAAATGTTTGAATAACACATCTAATTGTGAGGAAAGCTTGGCAGCAACCCCAATTCTTTTGTCACCCTCTCTTCCTCTGTCCACTTTCCTTTGCCGAAGACATTGTTTGAGTTGTCGTGTCTATCTCATTCTCATTCACTTAAATCTCAGTGTTGTCATCAATGTTATCATTTTTCTCTTCTGTTCTTGTGTTGAATCCTTCTTTTTGTCTTGAATCTTCAGATGGTACATATGCTGCAAAACCAGTAGCAATAGTACCCTTAAAGAGAAATTTCATCTCAAATAAGAATTTGAGGCATTGCTCTCTAAACTTTGCTACTTCAGGATCCTCCTATAAAATAAAATGAAATAAGAAGTATCATATATATATATATATATATATGGCATAAGAGCAAAGAAATAAAAATTGAAACAAACAATAAGAGTAAAGAGTGGTAATAAAGTTGAAAATTGAAAATTTCCCTAACTAATTCATATTAAAAGAAGACTAACTTCTATTATGACTACTGTATATGTGTTTGTTAGCCATGATGCTTATTAAATTAATTAACTAATTAATCCATCACTTATAGGTCAAACAGAGAAACTAGTAAAGAAATATATGTCAAGAGAATAGATAATGAGGTTTGAAATTATGTTAGCAATTTGCAAATTGTTAGACATGCATGAGATGACTGATTGATTGGTCATTTTTTCCTTTTCCTGTATCTTAGACCATTGTCACGGCCTCAGCATCAGGGAAATCACACAAACACTAGTTATATATATCTTAGATATGCATGTCATATTCACAATTTTTGCAGTTTATGGAGGACTAGCTTAAAAATTCTAATCTAGGATGGAATTAATATTCTAATATGGGAAAATTCATATATGAATTATTTGATACTACTAGCTTTAGCAAATGGGGAAAGAATAACCATAATGCAACTTGACTTCGTACAAGGTGAGCCTCCCATCATTTAGATTTTATAGATAGAGAACTACTATTAAGGAAATCATGTGACAATTAATTACCAAGTGTTGATGTATGCAGTCATTGTTAGTATAGGTTGCAACTTGCAAATTGATTTGTCCATTAATTCCAAAAAGCAATAGGTGTGTCTTAAATAAGTTCAAAATTGACCATTTTGTATATTGCTTTTGGCTAGAATAAAAATTACAAAATGTCACTAGTTCTGCATTTCATTTCTTAGAACATCCCATTTTCAAGACAAATTCCAATCTCAATTAGATGATTTTTCACAACAATTAATGAAAATAAAAAAATGAAATTAATAGAGATCAGAACATGACAAGAGCTCCTCACTTTCCCCATGGTTGGTTTCCAATTACTCCCGAGTAACCAAAATGTACACAACTCAAAATATTACTGCCCCCAAAACTATAAAAAAAAAGAAGAAGTGAAAATTAATAATTTTTATGGCTGGACTTTGTTTCTTCCTGCCATTTTCTCAAATATAAAATTGTAAGATGTATGAAAGGACACAACATTGCTTTCCATTTATAAAACTTAGGCATTATCTTCAAAGTCATTTTCAATTTTAAAACTTTAGATTCTATGATATTTTCATATTCATATTTATCATTTCCCCAAGAGATGCTGGCAACTTCTAACAAGTTATTATTTATAACAATGCAATTGGCAAAGGCATTTAGAAATGTCCCGAAGTTGTATAATTGTAAGTTGTATGATGAAATACAATATTGCTTTCCAATTATTAAATTTAGAAGCATTATCTATCATAAAACTTTATAGCATAATTCATTAAAGAGAAAGTACAGAAGAAGCACAGGACATGATATTAGCAAAGCACAGTCTTTATAACCATTTTTTATTTAAAACTTTCAGATTCTAAGAACTTCATTATTCTTTTTCTAGAAGGGGCTGATACCTGCAAACAAATTATCAATTATATTGGAATATGCTCCCGGGTAACCAAACTGTACACAACTCAAAATATTATTGAATGTCTTGACACAAAATATTTGGAACATACATAAACAATTAGTGCTTTCAAACAAATAAATATAGTTATTAGAATTTCTTGATAGCAAAACACATTTGGGGAAGTTGTTGTTAACAAGTGGCTTTAATACCAAAACAATGGGAGTTGATAAACAACAAAACTAGTCCAAGGTCCTAAGACACACCTGCCATTTTCTAAAGGTGCTAAAAAAATAATTTCATAAAGACATAACTACAGATTGAGTACACACCTGAATTTTGGCTTCCCATCATTCATCACTAGCAGTAATGGTTTTTTTTTTTTTCTTCATCTCAGCCAAGACCAATGTCTTTCCCAATAAGCTTAGCCCATAATTGTCATTTCTTGTTTAAAGAGTCCCACCTATTTCTAAATTGTTTATATTCATATGTCAATTTTGTTGTCTTATTGAACTTCTCAGCAATATTTGCCCAACCAAGTGAAGTGATTATTAGGTTTATTTCTAGCATTCACCTCTTCTATGCAAACTTTCAGCAGAATCCCAATATTTTTTATCAAACCATTCTGTTTTCTTTCTTTTAACATGAACTTGATTGAGAGACATTTCACAAGCTTAAGAAATACAAACAATGATAAACATTCAAGAATATTTAGGGCACACCTCACAATCTCCACAAGAATATGTCCAAGGGGTCAAAATTCATAATAATTAATGAGACAAACAAAAGCATAACCATAATCCATAATAATTCAAAATTTAACGAGAAGAAAAATAAATTAATGAAGAAATTGTTAACCTGTGATGTTAACAAATGAAGAAGAAGAAATGAAGGATAATCTGAAGAGAAATCAAAAAACAGAAGAGATATTGAGGAACAGAGGAGCGAGGAAGACGCAAAGCTTCTGAGGAGCAAGAGAGAAAAACCAAGACTTGCATGTTGATGGTTTAGAAAATGTGGAGGGCATGTTTTGTCATTTTGAAATGTTTTGAGGACATTATTGTCCAAGCATAATTTTGTGAACAGATTCTTGAAAAATAACCATTCCATAAGTTAAAAATTTGAAAATTTAAAAAAGGTCTAATGAGACGTCTTACTTTTGTAAAAGCTATAAAAAATTAATAACCAGTTGTTTTAATTAATAATTTGGTAGGTTTTAAAATTTAAAAATGGGCACTTTTAGTTAATTAATTTGTAGGTTTTTAAAATTAATTATCTTTGTTACTCTTTTTTATTTTTTTCAAATGGAAACAAAAAAAAAATCACCAAAAAAAAAAGAAAAGAAAGGGGAGAAAAATAATTAAAAATAGTTATTGAAAAATCTGAAAAAAAAGTGAGTAAGTTGAAAGAAAAATAACATGAGTTTAATAAAAACAAAAGTTAAAAAAAATAAGAATCCTTTCAGTTTTAAAATATGTGCATTCCAAAATATTATATATTGTAATGTCTTTAAAAAAATCATGAAGAATAAGAAGAGGTACATGAGTTAGCATAAACAATTCCATTGAATCTTGCAAAACACTTTATAAAATTTCAAGGAGATTTTCTCATCTTAGCATATAAAAAGAAAAACAATAACTTTTCATGTATTTAGAAGAAGAAAAAAACTTCCAAGGACCATAAAGCATGAATATTTTTTTATATTTTGTATGCAAACTTGTAAGCAACAAATTGTAATACACAAAAGCAAAAATATCTAAAATTGAACATATATTAGGAGGACCGGGAATAGGAGAGATTCAAAATAAGAGTTAAAAGAATTTAAGAAAAGAGAACACAAAATATAACCTGGAGTTCAATTTTTGTCTAGGCTCATCAACAAACAATGAAACCCCTTTCCTTTTCTCGGGTGTAGGCTCAAATTCCCTTTCCAAATTCTCAAAGAAACCAAAGTGGAAAACCTACATTCAACCCTTCACATGCTTTAATGAGTGAGGATAAAAAAAAAAATCACAAAGACAAAAAAAGAGAAATAAAAAACAATTGTTCGATTTAATTACAGAAAAAGAAAAATCAAAATAAAAGAGTTATCTCTATAAATACATTCATACCGAGATTTCATTCTCCAACCAAGATATGAGGATTCCATGCATTTACCCTAACAGGATTTGAAGGAATTGATGGAGTAAACATGCATCATCTTCCACGAACTTCTTCTAAAAAATCTCACAATTTGTTAGTTAGTTTGACCAATCCCAAATAGAACAATTTTTTTAAAAGAAAAACATATACAACATCATGCATATACGAAAGAGAAATAATCAGAATGCAGATGTCAAGTAGAAGAAAGGAACTAAGAAAGGGTGCAAATTCTAGAATCATCATTGTTTCTACACCATATAACTGCGATCCATCATGGATGAAAATGGTTGGATGTTGAGAACGAAAAAATGGTGACAATATAAATGGGAGATAAATGTATAGCGTAATTGGAAATAGAAAATGGTGAAGAGACACAAACATTTGGGGGAGTTGAATGGAAAAATATTTCCATTACTCTGTTTGGGGGAATGATATAAAAAAGAAGAAGAGTGAACATTATATTTGTAGTATCAATTTAACATTCGGTAACATGATAAAAAGAGGGGGCATTCAGTTATAATTTAAAAGCAATAGTATAACTTCCTTGAATTTGTGTTTTTTTTAATAATAATTAAGGGCATAATTGTCTTTAAAATATAGTAACCCAAAAACAGTCAACAAAAGAAATATTCTCTTTATCTATTGTTTTAGATTATAATAATAATAATAATAATAATAATAATTAGTTTGAAATGTTCAAATCATAGATATCTTACGAATTATAATTTTGTTAAGTATGTATTAAAATATAAATTAGTATTATCCATTAATAGGAATCATAATATATGCTTGTAGTTTTAATTTTGAATGTTTTAATCATAAAAATTGGCTTGTAAGAATTACCACTATAAATTAGTTTGAATTAAAATATATGTTTATATTATTAGGTTTAATATTCAAATCATAAAATCATACAAAACATTTTTTTAAAATTCAGCCATTGTTTTAGACAATTTAATAATTATTATGCATGATTTTGATTTTGATTTTAATAGAGAAGAATAAAACATTTAATATGAATATTCAAATTGATTGCATTTAGTTGAGAAGAATGAATATGGGGTTGTCATGACATCATCCCATGAAATCAAACTAGGCATGGCAATGGGCCCGAACCCGTGGACACCCATCCGAACCCGCCCCGATATCAACGGTGAAAAATCGAGTTAATCGGGTTCGGGTTTTCCTCGCTTTATAAATTCGGGGGTGGGGGCGGGGGCGGGTTTGGTAATGATGATATCCGCCCCCGCCCCTGCCCTACCCCTAGAGTAAATTACAAAAATGACCTTGTATATATATATGAATTAAGAAGGAAACCCTAAGTCCTTAACCCTCACTTCTCAGTTGTGATTTCTCCTCCTTCTCATATCTTCTCTCTAACACCACTCACGCACCAGTGGCACTGTCGTCCCATACCCGTCGTCCCGCACCGCCGTCAAGCACCACTGCTCCCGCACCACTGTCACGCACCATTGTTAACGACCTCACAACTTCTCGTTTTCAGATTGATTGTCTGGTATGAAACAACAACATCCTTCTACCTTTTTCATTCTTATTTTTCCTTTGGCCGCGTATATAATTCTATACTTTATTATAGAAACTCCAAAGGGTAGTGTTTAGTTTATGGGTGCCAACCAGTAAGCCCCAATTCAGGCGCAATCCCCTTTTGGCTTTTGCTCATTGCCGCGTTCTTCTCCCATTTCGGGACCCATTTGCTTCCCTTTCTTAAACAGACTCAAGGATTCCCCCACCAATTTAACTTTTACTTTTATGGGAAAAACAAATAAATGTTAAATTATAGTCTGCACAATACCCTTTTTTTGAATCACTAATGCCATATACCCAGTTTTAAGACTCAAGAAGGTGCTTTGCTTAAACTGAACATAAAAAAAAAAAAGAGATAAAGTATGCTTTATTTTTCTATAATTTGTGTCAAAAACATTATGTTTATGCATTATAGTAAAAATTTCACATTTACCTCAAGAGTTAAAGTAAAATTAAAATATTCATATATATATATATTGCTGTTGAAGGGAATGCTTAATCATTTCATACATTAAGAGAAAGAAGTTAAAACAATTATCATAATTGAAAAATAATTACATGTGTAGACTTTCTTGTTATATTTATTATTTCCAATGGGCCAGTATGTGAGTTTTGTTTGTGAAGAAGCTAGAGTTAGTTAGTGATTATCAATTAGACATCTACCAGATTTTGACTGAGACAAACTATAAATAGATAGTGAGAGAAGATTAGGGTCACTCAGTTAAGTGAGAGATAGGTTTGAGGAGGGATCTCAGGCTTTTGAAATCCTAAGGAACACTTAAATTCATTCATTATCTAATAATCATAGTTTTCTTAA
>CM023955.1:34804044-34840665 GCA_013407115.1 Glycine latifolia
TGATGTGGATTTTCTGATTTTGGCTGATCTTGTAACATTTTGTTTAGAAATTTAATAGGGGTGTCTGAAATAGGTGTAGAGTGTAGACCCATATTACTTGTTCTACATCAAAAGCTACCATACTAGGTCCATTCTAAGAATTGAAAGCCAATATAATTATAAAGTATTTTTTTTTTTTGGGTGGAGGAGGAGCTAGAAATAACTAATGAGAGCATATCTCTGACACCTTTGTTGTTGCAGTAGTGGACCTCTACTCTTTGCTTCTTCTATGTTTTATTTTAATTTTGGGACAATATATATTTAATGATATTGTATTTTGGGAGAAATTAAATATGTAGGTCCATAATGATTTTAATTAAATTGATTGATTTTGTTTTGTAATTTTTAAATTATGATATCATATTTTGAATGTTGGTTTGTTATTAATTTTTTTTGTTACCTAATTAACTTTTCTATTCGATTTTTTCAAAAAAAAAAGCCACATTATTATTTTTTATTTTTTTAATCAATAGTAGGGACAGGGGCGGGGCGGGGAAAACCTGACCCCAACGGGGGAGGGGATGAGTTTGGATTTTAAAACCCGACGGGGAATGGGGGCGGGGGCGGGGATGGGAAATACAATACCCGCCCCCGCCCCGCCCTGCTGCCATGTCTAAATCAAACCTTCTCTCATGAATATGGGGTTGTCATGTGACATTATCCCATGAGATCAAATTACACCAATATAACTTTGATAACTATTATATTATTTTTATAATTTGAAAGTAATCAAATGATCCATATTTTAGTATATTTTGAAAAGTTTATGCTACGTCAATTTTAATGTGCATTAACGAGGTAGAAAGTGATTTTGGATTAATATAAAATTTGGCATATATGATCTATGTGAAAGAAATTTTCAATTCAAATGAGTTTTAAGAAAACATTATTCAATTGAAAATTATAGAATGATGTAATAGTTATTAAAATTATACCAGTATAATTTGATTCCTCTTCATATATATATAGAGAGAGTAGAATAATATATATATATATATATATATATATATATTATATCATATCAATTAATTTAAATTTTAATGAATGATTAAATCAATTTAATAGAATAAACTAGAATAGAATAAATATAAAATAAAATCTACATTAATTAATTTTATTATTTGAAAAAAAATATAAAATTACCACTTGACATTACTCCATAGAATTAAACCTTCTTTATATATATATATATAATAGATTTGTTTGTTCTTAATAATGTAACCTTTGCTTTGGTTAGACATAGTCAACACACTTTCTCCTTACATCTCATTTAATTATATTGTCCATCTTATCATTATCAATAACTATGCATCTCTTTGTCAAAAAAAAAAAATATTTATGACATATCTTGAGGATAGTTATACAAACAAATTCAAATATCTTCTAACATATTTTTTTTTAGTTTAATGTCTATGCACAAATAATATAAAACAAGTTTATATTGTTATCCAATCACAAATGATCGTTTGACTTATTTAAAGCTAATTATTTTTAAAATTAATAATTTATCATATAAGGTGGGTTGTGATTGAATAATTATATAAACTTTGACAAATGCTAATAAGTGTCTTAATGACATTGGTTAAAGAAGTTAATGTAAAAATGTTTTTATTGAGAAACAAAAAATTACATTACCCATATTTTTTTTTACATTTTTCTATAATTTATACAAATATTTTTTTTCTTTAATTTTTTAATTAATATCTTAAGGGTGGTTAACAAAATCTTAAAAAGTTTTAGATTGTTAGTACATAATTCTTTTTCCTTCTTATAACTGACATGTTACAATCCAAACATTTATATATTGGTTTCATAAATAAAATATTAATCTTTTAAAATAGTTCCTTTGATAAAGAAGGAAAAAAATAAGAAAGGAAAGAAAAATTTTAAATTTAACCTGAATAAAAAATAAAAAATAAAAAGTAAAAAGTTTAAACTTTTTCTCATAAAATCAATTTTTTTTCACTTTTTATCCAGCTAAACAAAGAAAAAAGACTATCATATTTTCTTTTTTGTCTCTATTTTTTTTCCTTGGACTTTCTTCTCTATCAAAAAGGAGCATTAATGAAAATGGAACTCTAGGTCAAATGTGAAAACTGAGAATAACGCAACCATTTGGGTTTGGGATAACAGAAAAAACGTAGTCGTGGTCGGAACGAAGCTGACGCTGCTGAATTCAAATCCCTACTTCAATATTCCTCACTGGTACCTCTCTCACACTC
This sequence comes from Glycine latifolia, assembly GCA_013407115.1. Taxonomy (NCBI): domain Eukaryota; kingdom Viridiplantae; phylum Streptophyta; class Magnoliopsida; order Fabales; family Fabaceae; genus Glycine; species Glycine latifolia. The sequence goes on from CM023955.1 coordinate 34,806,306, forward strand.
TCTGCATTCTCACTCACTTATTAATCTCGTGAGTGATCAATCTCCAGTGTTGTCATCACCGTCAAACTAGTTGCAACATTGCCAACTAGAACCATCCCATAATGTTTCTTGATTTTTGTTCTACATGCAAAACTTGACTAACTAGGATTCATTCACTACCACTATTCACTGTTGTCTTCTTCAATCATGGCTTCACTGCTGAATAATGTGTCACCAGCCGCAAATTTATCCCACAAAACAAAAAGACCCACTTGTGGCGGTTTCTTGCACTCCCAGGTTCCAAATCTCCACACTTTTACCCTCAACAAGGGTTTTTCTAGGGTTTCGGCATCGACCCAGATTGCCATTTCCCCAAAAGATACCATTTTTAATCTCCCCAATTGGAGGATTGGAAGGAATGACCAAAAGGGTAAAGAGCTGAGGATCTATGATGCATTTCTGCATTTGGAGTATTTGGTGGGTAAGGGCCAAAAGCCTGAGGTAAATCAAGCAACTCAGCTTTTGTATGATCTATGTAAATTCAACAAAGCTAGGAAAGCTGTTAGGGTGATGGAGATGATGGTTGGTTCAGGTATTATACCTGATGCAGCCTCTTACACACACTTGGTCAATTTTCTGTGCAAGAGGGGCAATGTTGGGTATGCAATTCAGTTGGTTGAGAAGATGGAGGGGCATGGCTTTCCAACTAACACTGTTACCTATAACACTCTTGTTAAAGGGCTTTGCATGCATGGGAACTTGAACCAGAGCTTGCAGCTTTTGGATAGGTTGACGAAGAAGGGGCTCGTCCCCAATGCATTCACGTATTTGTTCCTTCTCGAAGCGGCATATAAGGAGAGGGGGGTGGATGAGGCCATGGAGCTTCTGGATGATATAATTGCCAAGGGTGGGGAGCCTAATTTGGTTAGTTACAATGTGTTGTTAACCGGGTTGTGCAAGGAAGGGAGAACTGAAGAAGCTATTAAGCTTTTCAGGGAATTGCCTGCGAAAGGGTTCAGTCCTAGTGTTGTGAGTTTCAACATTTTGCTGAGGAGTTTGTGCTATGAAGGGCGATGAGAGGAAGCGAACAAGCTTCTAGCGGAGATGGATAAAGAGGACCAGCCTCCCTCGGTGGTCACTTACAACATATTGATTACTTCACTTTCACTTCATGGAAGAACAGAACAAGCTTTCAAGGTTTTAGATGAAATGATGAGGAGTGGGTTCAAAGCAAGTGCTACTAGCTACAATCTGATCATTGCCCGTCTCTGCAATGAAGGGAAGGTGGATCTTGTTCTCCAGTGTCTAGACCAAATGATTCACCGACGCTGTCATCCTAACAAAGGAACATATAGTGCTATTGCAATGCTGTGTGAGCAAGGTAAGGTGCAGGAGGCTTTCTTCATAATCCAAAGCTTGGGTAGTAAACAAAGCTTCTCTATGCATGATTTTTACAAGAATTTGATAGCAAGCCTGTGTCGGAAAGGGAACACATATCCAGCCTTTCAGATGTTATATGAAATGACAAAGTATGAATTCAATCCAGATTCTTACACTTATTCATCTTTGATAAGAGGAATGTGTAGAGAGGGAATGCTAGATGAGGCTCTTAAGATATTCAGGATTTTGGAAGAAAATGACCACAGGCCCGATATTGATAACTACAACGCACTTATACTTGGTTTTTGCAAAGCTCAGAGAACAGACTTGTCAATAGAGATATTTCTGATGATGGTTAACAAAGGATGTGTGCCTAATGAGAATACCTATACCATTCTTGTGGAAGGGCTTGCTTTTGAAGAGGAGACGGATATAGCGGCTGACCTGATGAAAGAGTTATATTTGAAAAAGGTTCTGAGCCAAAGTACTGTTGAAAGACTTTGTATCCAATACGACATCAAGGAATTAGTAGCAACAGGGTAGTGACATATACTCCCAAAGTATATAACAGAAAGTAAGTAGAGTATATGAATACCTTTATATATAAATGGAGTTTTCTCAGCTTGATTGCCTTTAGACGTTGATTAGTCAGGTAAATCAAAATGTTCCCAAATGCTTGGAATTTTGGTTGAATGTAATGTTTAGAAATGATTAATGAAAAGGTTCAAGTATATAAATTAATGCTGACTAAATTCTCTCCCATGCTTTATATTTAACACCATTTTGTTGAATTGAGTTCTTTTAATGATTTTGTATTGTCCATTTGTTGATTTGTTTCTTGGTTACAAATTTCTTTCCATGGTCTGATTGCCTTGTGAATATATGCACTTACCCTCTGCAGTTAAACCATGTCATTTACTGCAACTATAAACGCTAAAATCTCAGCAGGTTACTATCCCCTACTTTCTATTATTTCATAGTGCTTTTGAAATATCTTAAGCGCTTCTGAGATGATGTAATGTTATTTATATATAACATAGACCTCACGGTGACTTCAAATGACACTCAGTTGTAAATGCGTATCATTTTAAATTAATTGTCCCGTTTGGCGTCTTAATTGAGTAAATAGGCACATAATGAACCACTTTCTTGTGCTCATTTTCTAAACATTGATCGTAATGAATGAAGAGGGTTTAGTTCAGTTGGATGAATAAAGTGCTTGAGATATTGTAAATCTCTTGTTCTCTTTAATTCTTGCAAATAAAAAAATCATTTTGAACTTTCAGTTTGGTTAAGGCGAATTATGCATAGACACTATGCTCCTCTTTGGCACTTTATTTGGTGTATAATGGTTGTACTCATATTTGAACTTGTGACCTCATAAGTGTATTCAAACTCTCTACCACTACGCCGACCCTGGGAGTAGGAGTTTGCCTTGACACTTTATTGTTCATGCCGTAATCAACAACTGATATTTATTAATTTGTACAGGTTAGGTAGGTTAGATATCAATCTATTATGTAAAGTATCTTTTAAAATATCTCTGAGGGCGTCGACTCTTCAAGCCTGACTACGTATTATCGACTTGAGGCAAAACACAAGTTTACGATTGTTAAGACTTATTTTCATCAGTATAATGTTTTTTTTAACAAAAAATATATAAATGAATAATATAAATATATATTATGAGTGTGTTATTTCAAAGACTAAACAATTGTTCATGAGAATGTGAATTTGGGAATGTATTATTTTTAAGTTATAAAATATTATTTCCAAGTATTGTTAATGCCTGAATATTAATACATTGGGGTTCTTTATTTCAAGATATAATGTTGTATTTTTAGACATTATATTTCTAGAAATATTATAACCAACTAGGAGAAAAGAGATACTGATGTCTTTATAAATTTTTTAAAAATAAAAAGGTAATAGAAGCTAAACAATTAATAGTGAGTGATTTTGCATGATGTAACTTTTGGTATGAGTTGTTTGAAGAGTGTAGTTACATGAATAAAAAAGAGATTTACGAGGGCAGTTATAAGAGTAAAATGGGATAAAAAAATGTGTATATCAAAACTTGGTATTTCTTTTATACATTCTTAGGTGTATTTAAAAATACATTTCGTTAAGTTTTGATATTCTTAAGAATAATTTGTAAAATTCAAAATGATTAGAATTAAGATAATAGGAAAAGAAATAGAAGTCAATTTTATTTTCATGATATGGGATGAGAAAGTTATATATATATATATATATATATATATATATATATATATTATGGGAATATGATAAATTATTTTTTAAATTCAATTATAACTTCACTTTTACTCTTTTTTATTCCAATTATTTTTAATTTTAAAAATATATATTCTAAAATATTAAAATTTAATCAGATGCATTTTAAATTTTTGGATATAGTAGTTGTGCGATTATTATTCTTGGGAATGTAATAATATATGTTAAAACAAAAGTTACCTGAGTTTATGTTAATAATATAATTAATCAATGTTATAAGGTTATTTATCTTCATTTTTTTAAGTGATATAAAATATTTATTATTTTTCAAAGAGGTGAATAGTTTTTATCCCTTAATTTCGTTTAATATTAATTTTTATATTATTCAAAAATAATTTTGTTACATACATAGTGTTATGTTTTCTATATTCAAAAGTGGGATTTAGATTCAATTCTAAAAAAAAATTGCAAACTGAAAAAAAATAACAAAAAATTGTTTGTTTAACCGATCAATTGGTTTTTTTAGTGTTTCTAAAACCGAACTAATAATTATAATACATGCATAATTTAAAATTAAATATAAGTAAATCTTAACTAGTTTAATTCTATTTAATGTCACTAATCCGTAAATATCTTAAGTTCAAACATAAGCATCATCTAGAACAAATATGATTAAGGATAGTTTATAAAGCATAGTTCTTTGCTCTCAATATATATATATATATATATATATATATAATTAGCTTTTTCTCATCTTATATTTCTTATATTTAAGTATTGAGGGAATATATTGTCAGATCTCCTAGCAAAGTTTGGACAATTACTTCTTGCATCCCATTTTGGACTGTAATTTACATTTTAAATTAGACATTCCAAAACAAAAATTTGCATTTCAAAGTACATTCTGGAAAGATTAATTTGGGATGTAAAATTATATTTTGAATTAGACTTTCTGAAAGGTTAAAAATACTTCGGAAACCATTATGGAAGTGCAAAAAGTAATTGTCCAAAAGTTGTTAGCGCAAATGGTTCCGCGCTTGGGTTCCATAATCAAGGTCTGAGTTCAATCTTCAACTTGGATATGAAGTGTGTTTTGATGAGCGCTTGTAAAATTGATTTTGAATAAAATTAGTTTTGATTAAAATTGATTTACCAGTGATGCAATGTATACTTGGATGATTTTATTACAAAATGTTAGGAGAAAATTCAGTGTAAAATTTATTATCTAACACACAAAAGTTATTCAAAGTTGTTTCAATTTAAAATCAATTGTAAATAAAAAAATTGTCTAAAATCAATTTTAAACTCATCAATTTTTTAATGTGAAACTAAAGTCACAATCAAAAGTGTCACTTTATCCCAAAAATGAACCAACTGGGTGGAGGAGGATTAATTGAGTGTTAAATAATAAGATTTAAATACCTCCTTATTTGACAAAAAAAATTTATTGTTAGATCCCCTTAAAGATTTGGGAGTGTTGAGGGTAATATTTATTTTATATAATTAAAATTTGTGATATATGTAGCATTACTTTTTGATATATAAATTATTAAGTTTGAAGGTAAATTTGAGGTCCAAGGATCCAATAATCTGATCCAATTACGGTTGTGCGATTTTAATTGGATTAAACCCTCAACAGGGTTCAATTCAAGTCCTTCCCCTATATATTAATGTAATGTAATTCTTGCTTTCCTAGTTTCTTGGAGAGGTTTGTGTCTCCTCCAAGTTAGATTTCTAGTTAAACCTTTTCATTCATTTTTCCCCTTCTCCCACTGTGTTATGAATTATGAATTTATGATCACTTTGTTTTATTCTATTTTCATGCGTTGCATGTCCCAGTTACTTTTTTCATTAACTATTTTGCTCATTCACGAGCTTTTGCATTTCCAGTTTTGGTAGAAAATTTGGTTGGACGAAGTATATAATAAGCCATTAGAAATTAAAATTCAGTAACTTTTCTACCTCCTACTTTGTCCCGCAGGTTTTAGAAATTTAAAAAACAGTACGTTGATAATTTGATAATTGAGCAAATACAAGGAATTTCTCTGGTGATCCATTTTTTTAAAACGATGACAATGACGACAAAGACGGTGAATTTTTCATTGACGACGAAGACATCGTGTACGAAGTTCCCTCGGATGATGAAGAACTTCCTGATGCATCCGATGATGATTCTGAACCCGCACATGATGGTATGAATTTTCTACGTGAAAACTAAGATTATAAATTATTGCACTTATAGAAAATTACAAACAAATGTGGACTGATAAATACAATATGATTGTGGTCACAATGTACTCATAAAGATCTCATAAACCTTCATGTTGCAGCCATAGATGCATTTGCACACAATTCATAAATTTTTAAAAGAGAAAATAGTATATGCATGTAAAGATTTTTTCACATGTTATATTAATAATTTCAGAGGTGTTTGATGATGGTTCTATGTGCGTACTCAAACTTCATGCTGGTAAGATTTCGATTTTTATGCTATCCATATTTTTTTACTGATAATTAAGTTAATTCATATCATATCCAAGGTTTTTAAGTAATTGGATATATTGCATCAAGGGTTCAATTGTCTGGTCGATTTTTTTAATTTTTTTTTTCGTTCCTTTTTTTCTAATTTTGCACTGTACAAGATTTATTGATAAGTGGATATGTTTCTTTTTACTTGGTACAGCATGTTAGTTGGATTTTTTTTCTTCTTTTTCCATATAATAGCAATGCTGTTAAATAACGGCCATAGCTCCGCCAAAACATAATGGCGTGACAGATTCTTTGCCAACGCATGACGGTGCAATAAGGCACAATAGCATGTTTATATGGTAGAATTTCAGCCTTATCTCATGTTCCGTCATTCACTATTAATAACATTATATAATAGCAACAATGAAATTTAAACTTCGTATAAACTATTTAAGATTTGAAGTTTAAATCCAAATTAACAATTAAAGTTTGTATATTTTTGTCTATTATCATTATTTTATAATGCAAATACTTGTCTCTTTATATATAAAAAAATATTATATCTTTTTAGGAAGATATATTTACGTGATCTACACTCGAATTTTTTTAATTTTTTGTAAATTGAAAAATTCAACTACTTGTTACATGAGAATTGACTGAGACTATTGACATGTGGTACTAAATTATATAATAAATTTTCTCTACCAGCATCTTAACAGAATGTCACCTCATTTAAGTAAGGAAAATTGCTGATGTTTATCCTATTTTGGGGTGGATTAAAGTGGAGGAAAGAAAGAGATAGATAGAAAGAAAAATGAAAAGGAAAAGATGGAGAGAAAAAGTGATAAATGTGATGGAAGTGAGACGAAAGAGAAAGTAGGTATATGTTTATATTTTTTAAAAACTTGCTCAAGCACTCTCTTGCCTCTCCTATAGTACACTTTCCAAATCCTCAGAGTTTGTTATTAATTAATTCTGTGCAGGTCATAAAAGATTCTATTTCTAGTTTAGCTTTCAGCTATGACGAAGAGTTTCTTGCACCAGGAAGCTATGATGGCAATGTTAAGGTCTGGGATGTTTATGGAAATCTGAAAGGTACATTGGAAGGTCCTTGTCCTGAAGGGGACATTGTGGTGAGATTGATTGCTAATTTTCTTGCCTTCTCTCTGCTGTAAGCACTTAACTAAATCAGCTGCATGACAACTTTCAGTGGCTTAGGTGGCATCCAAGTGAACATAAAGTTGTAGCTGGTTGTGTGGATTCCAGTGTTTGGATGTGGCGTGCTGTTACATTTACCCATCTTAATACTTTTCTTGATCACGGTGATCTTGTGGCCTATGGTAATTTTATTCCTAATGATACTAATTTCTCTTCATTTGGTGCATTTTTTGTTTACAGTTACTACCTCTGTTCCTATTATATATATAAAAAAAAATACCTAGACCAATAAAAGTACTTAAGTTGGTTAAACTTTAATTATAATATCATAAATTTTAATTTTATTTTAAGAATATTCATTGTATTAAATGGTTTAAGTGATGGTTGTATTTAATGACATTACTCATTTTTCAATAAATAACTTCTTTTATTAATGAATATGACTTATCTTATTAATAGTTTTTACAATAAATAAGGGTACATATAAAAGGAAATTTGTCATTAGTGCATTGAAAGTGATATATGTTTCTTATATGTAGGAACAAAAAAACATATCCATTTGTTTCTCATATATAGGAATATAGTATTATTTTAAATTATGTACCATTACATTCTTCAATTTTCTTTACTTGGTACATTAGGAAATTTAATATGTATTGGTTCTGACAATGCAACCTTGATAATATGGAATGCTGAAGGTGAGGAGGAAATCGTGTTGTGCAAGGACAATCGGGTATATAAATTTAACTTTAGTGTCTGTCAGGAAAGAGGATCAAGGACAGTCACAAACTGAACCTAGACCTTTATTAGTGTATAGGAGGAGGACCAATACTTAATAGATCTAACAAAATGTTGTTAGATTAGTTAATATTGTTAGAGGCAGTTAATTCGGTTAGGGAAGTTAGTTAGAGTTATCATGGAGCTTGTTTGTTAAACAAGGAAGTGTCCTTGTGAGAGAGAAAAGGGCTTCTCTGTTTTACCTTTGTAATTTTGCATATCAATAAACAAGAAGAACACTCCTTCTGTTCTTGTATCCAAACACTCTCTCTCAATCTCTTTCTTACTACACAGTTAATACTTTCTCTAGTAGAGGATTCCCAACAATTGGTTTGACCTGCCATGGATCGAAATGAGGCTAGAATCGCTACGCCGGAATCCTCAATTGAAATCCTGAAGAAGACTACCAACGAACAGGGGAATCACATTGTTGAAATCAAGAAGAGTGTGGATGGCATCGATGGCATGAAGGAGATACTCAAAAAGTTGATGGAGAAGCAAGGCATTACTGAGGAAGGCGACCATAATGTCAAGAAATCAATCAACATCAACATCACCTTTAAATCACTTTTAACCCAAGTTAATTGGGATCAATGGTAGATAAACCCAATGATAGATTGGAGAGAAGACAAAGAAAGAGAAAGGGAGATGGAAGAAAAAAGAAAAATAAGACAAAAGAAAGGAAAAATAAGCTAAAATAAAAGAACGGTAGTATCATGAAATCAATGGAAGGGGAAGATGAGGTGGAAGCCCATGAGCCAGAGTTGGAGGGGACACCTCGTGAGTGGGCGAAAAAGGTGGAATTGTCAAGGTTTGAGGGAAGCGACACTCTCGAGTGGGTAGCACGGGCCGAAAAATTCTTTGAGGTCCAACAAGTCAAACCCACAAAAAAATTGAGGTTGGCGTTCATCAGCATGGACAACAATGTTGTACATTGATACCAGTATTAGCGGAAAAGTGCCAAGAACACGGATTGGGAGGAATTCACAACAACGCTGTTAAGGAGGAATGGCGACAATAGGCACGACACCGTGTATGAGAGATTGATAGACTTAAGGTAGAAAGGAAGTGTTGAGGAGTATGTTCAAGATTTTGAGTTGCTTGTGGCTCAAGCAGCTTCGACTTCGGAGGAGCAAATGTTGGGGCATTTTCTAGCAGGACTTCGCCAAAGTATCCGAGGCAAGATTCGGCCTCATGACCCAAAAGAACTGATGTGGGTGATGGAGTTGGCGTTAGATATCAAAGGAACTGCGAAGGAGGATCAGCGATACGGGGACTTGTGAAATCGGAATGTTAGTTTCAGGTTTTAATTTGGGGCTGGCACAATTTTGTGAGGCACATCGGTTGGTGACTCAAATCAATCACAACAAAATCAGTATCAGAATAAGAGGGGTTTCGAAGGAAGCATGGTGGGATCAATGAATTCTACAAGTAGGCAAGGGGATAATAGCTAGAGTTATCTCTATGTTTAGTTGGAGGGCTCACCCAGCCTCAAACCATGAAATTGGAAGCCTCAATTCATGGAAAGAGAGTGTTGGTACTGATAGATAGTGGTGCAAGCCACAATTTTATCTCCACAAGGTTAGTACAAATGTTGGGACTGCATGTGGAGCCAACAAAGTCTTATGGAGTTAGATTATGGGATGGAAACAAGAAGAGGACCAAAAGGTGCTGCAAAGGTTTGGCTATGCAATTGGGAGACTGTGAATTAAGGGTGGATTTCTTCCTATTCGAGTTAGGAGTTGTATGGTTGGCAACTTTGGGAGAGCTTAAGGTGAATTAGAAAACTCTCACAATGAAGCTCATGCAACAAGAGAAAGTTAAGCAAATAAGAGGGGATCCAGGATTGTCCAAAACTTTGATATCTCCTCAGGCTTTGATGAAGATGACAGAGATAGAGGCTGTCTCAATGTTATGGGTGATGGAATCTTAGCTTGCTGAGTCAATGGGGCTGAATCAAGTCCAGTGTGATATGTCAGAGGGGGAGCAATAGCAATTAAAGTCAATTCTGGATGAATTTGCTCAAGTTTTCTCTGAGCCAAAAGGATTGCCTCCCAGCAGAATGGTGGACCATCAAAATTCCAATAAAAGCTGAAGTGGATCCAGTAAATGTCAGGCCTTACAGATACCACTATTTACAAAAAAATGAGATAGAAAAACAATAGATATGCTGAATGCTAGAATTATAAGGCCTAGCAACAGTCATTATTCTCGTCCTATGATACTAGTAAAAAAGAAGGATGGTAGTTGGAGATTTTGCATAGACTATAGAGCTTTGATTAAATTTACAATACCCGACAAATTTCCAATTCCAATTGTAGAGGAGTTGTTAGATAAACTGAACAAGGCTAAGTATTTTTTTAAAGATTTATTTAAAAGCTGGGTACCATCAGATTAGGATGTTTCAGGATGACATACCAAAAACAGCTTTAAAAACCCATCAAAGAGCATTATGAGTTTGTAGTAATGGCTTTTGGATTAACCAATGCTCCTGCAACTTTTCAGTGTGCTATGAATTTTATCTTATAGCCTTATCTAAGGAAGTTTGTATTGGTTTTTTTAATGATATCTTGGTGTATGGCAAGACTTGGGCTGATCATATAACTCATTTAATGGTAGTATTAGGGATATTAGCAAAGGAGATGTTTTTTGCCAATCTTAATAAGTGTAGTTTGAGGAAAACATTAGTGGTGTACTTGGGTCATATGATTTCATACAAAGGGGTTTCTATGGACAACGAGAAGGTTGAAGCAATTCTGAAATGACCAATCCCTAAGACAGTCAAGGCTTTGAGGGGTTTTGGGGACTAGCTGGTTATTATAGAAGGTTTATAAATGGGTATGGGAAGATAGCAAGGCCCCTAACAGATTTGTTGAACAAGGGGAATTTTAAATGGTCCCTAGAGAGTGTCGAAGCTTTTGCACAACTACAACAGGCTATTACTAAGGCCCCTGTACTCGCAATGCCTGATTTTTCTCAACCATTTTTCATCACTTGTAGTTGTCTCTGCATGACTTTGTTTTTCTCTGTAAAGTGGTTTGAGCATATAAATTGTGTGTCATGGTTGACAGGCTATTGGCACCCTCGCTTCTCGTTCAGAATCCATTGAGTGTGTTCGTTTCGCACCAAGGTATGTTTTGAGATTAACAAACTTCTCATAATCTGTGTTGTGCATTTTCGTGTCCGTGTATGCTTCTGGGGATGGAAGTCTTATTTGATGCCAAGATAGCTTGAAGGAAAATTAACACATTGAAGGGAGGGGCAGGGCGGGAATTAATTCCCACCAAAATAATGTTACTGCCAAAAAAATTCTAGTCATTTTTAACCAAGCAAAATAAAATCAGGATTCTAAATTTGAACCAAAACTAAGAGGCATAAATCATGATATGTTATTAGACGTACTTGACCTAAACCTCCTTTGGTTTATAGTGTAACAGTTTTCAAAACATGACTCCACATTATTTCCAAGGAATAATGCTCTGCAAGATTAACCTAAACCTTGCTCAAGTATGAATAGTTTAGACAAGTGGAATTATGAACATCTTTGCATCATACTTTGGATTTCATTTATCTACGTTGTTTCAAAATTTCTAAAATTGCATGGTTTGTTTGGTATAGTATATGTTTAAGTTGCTGTTGGAAGTCCTCTGAACAGTGTTGCCAAAAGGATCAGCGACGTGTCTTTTGCGTTCGTCCGTTGGATCGGTCTGGCAACGCGTGCCACCACAGAATGAACGACAACTCAAACATGCCCATAATCTGATGGCTTGGATCTTATACTCTTAAATTAGATGTGACTCATTAGTAATTTTATCCCTTAATAACTGTATTCTTGGGCTGCTGTTGGAGGTATGGATCAAAAACTGATCATCAGGATATAGAGCATTTCTTAACCCAAGAAGATACTTTTTATCATGAGGTTTGTTGGAATCTTTTACTTTGTACAAACGTGTCATATCTGTGTGTTTAGAACCTATATGTGCACTTGCTGCGGTTATACTTTGTGGCTTGGAATTGTAAATTTTCACTCTTGTGTATGATGAAAACAACTTTGCCTTTGGGGACAGCATGGAGTGACATGTTTGGCATGGCTTCGTGCAAGGTGTGTGGCTACTGGATGTGGGGATGGAAATGTGAGATTATTTATGAGATAGTCATTCTTGTAAATGTGTAAAATATTACATGTGCACAATCTCTTTCTGTGTCTGCTGATCAAAATTTCATTGTCTCGGCTTCAGATGATGGTAAAGCCATTGCATATGATTTGAGGATGTGAATCAACATCCCTTGTTTAGGGCATGTGCCTAGGCTGGTGTCCTTAGGGGCAGGGTGTTACTCTACAAAATCCAGATTTTTGTTTTCATTTTTTGTTTATTTTTTCTATTTAGTATTGATTTTGAGTACTTAATGTTCATACTAGCTCAAGTTTAATGTGTTCAATGAAAGGTGGATTTTTTGGTTGCAGACTATCATATTTACAAGTTAAATTGGTCACAAAGAAGCAAATAGTGAAATCATTCAAAAGCTTTCAAATATTTTACCAATCACATTACTGTCCAGAAAGGAACAAGTCTATACTTAGTGTACGGTAATTTCATAAATTAGACAAGGAGCAAATTTAGAAGAAAAAAAGCAGAAAAAATAAGTTAAGAAGATATAGAAGCAAATTAAATAATATGCTCAAAAGGCTTGCTTAACAAGAAATATAGCATGCAGAATCATCAACGTAAACTAAAGCAAAATTCACAATATACTTGATTTGACGAGCTTTCAAATTGTGTAAGAGGTTTACTTTTCTTTTTCTTCACTGTTTTGAAAATAAATGATTAAATGACTAATATAAATTACTAAATTGTATTTTTTTAAGAATCAAAATTAGATCATTGAACTTTAAACAAGTACCTTCACCGGTTGTGTTTATTGAGCTTTAAACATTAAATATATTTTTACTTGGAACTTAGTAAGAAAAAATAATAGTATATTAAGTACAAAAGATGTTTTAAATTTTAAATAAAAGCATTTAAAGGATAAAAAGACTTTTTAATTTATTGATTCTTGTTATAATATAAAATAAAAAAATCATGCGAATTGTATTAGGTAAAACAATAAACTTTTATACTGATAATTTTTCTTATTTCTTTAATATTAAATATAAATAAAAATAATAAAAATAACATTTGATAAGTATATATGTATTCAATTTAAAATTTATAAGGATTTTAAAAGATTTTTTTGAAAAAATCTTGTGTACACATCCAGACTTTTAAATAATAAAAATAAGTCTTATTGTTGTGTTGTATTCAATTAATATTATTAGATTTTTTAAGAAGTATAATAAAATTTATTAGTATTTAATTTAGATTTTTTATCACTTATAAAATATCTTAAAATGTATAAATTTTAATAGATTCTAATCTATTATCTTTTTAGTAAAAAATTTAAATATCGCACTCATCAATATATCCCATCCAAACATACTTAAGGCTTTATCAGACTCTTTTTTTTCTGCCTGTTGTCAAACTTCTTTTATGCTCTAATCATATATATTTCTTAAAGAAGGTATAAGCATTTTCCTGGTTGTGGGCAACCATGATCATAAAAAAAACTCCCCAGTGTATTGATGTTATCGTAAAGAAATTTTCTAGGTGTATTGGTGTTGATGTGTAGCTCTCGCTTGAGTTGCAGAAATCAATATTTTACTGCTCAAATATTTTTTAAAATGTATTTATGATCTTTCTACTTTAGTGCTTTAGTTTTATAAAATCCACGATATTGATTCTTCAAATTGAAAGCATTAGTTTAAAAAAGAACCAAATCCCAAATTGTACAGAACTTGCGAACTAATATTTCTATCTTATAAGAAAACTAAAATCGCAAAACTAGACTAGATGTTTCTATTTGACCAAATTTACAATAGAGACCAAAATTACATTAGTCTCCTTTTTTTTTATTTGTTTCAAACTCAATTCCATTCACAGCACGATTCTAACACCAAATCTACATAGGAAATAATTATCTATTTGGTTGTGGGCAAAATCAATTTTACTTCTATTACACTATTTATTAATGAAAATAGCATTGACATTATCTAATTTAAAATGATTATTGGGCATAAAAAAATAAAAGACACAGGCCCCAGGCCAGATCGTTAACTATGAAAATATGATAAAAATATTGTTGATGAAAATAGTATTGATAATATTCGCATATAATGCGAGCTAAGGATTAGAAGTCATTTCGAGCATACAATAGGATCAAATTTTCATGGAAGTCTCAATACTAATATATTGCTATTCAACCAAAAAGTATAAAAACCAGTACATAATTAGATACCACAAAACGCTCAACATCACAACTTAACCCACACTGAATAGTCTTGGACCAAGACCAGTAAAGCTAAACTAAGTCAAGAGTGAAGCTCCCCTAGCCACTAGACCTCAAGATCGTAAGAGCCATAACAGCCTAAAATGTCATGAGGCTGGTAGCAGATGGAAAGCTCATCTCAACTCCTGCTCAAGCACCTACTTAGATCTTTGTCTCATCTTTCGGCGCTTCCTCTTCAACCTCCTCATGCGCTTCTTCTTCCACTGATATAGCAACATTGTGTTAGTCTTGTAGAAAAAGGAAAAACAGAACCTTGTGGCAAACAATAGGTAAAGGACAAAAAGATCATTGCATAGAATGATATGAAATTTTAATACTGTTGATGAAGTAATGTCCTATAGCACTTTACACATTAACTATTACCACAATTTCCCTACTCAAAAGTCACACATGAAAAACTATATTTGACATAAATGCAGCACCTATCTTTAGGATTTAGCTCCTTTAGAGTAACTCAATTTAAGGTGGAAAATAATGATATAAGCCATTGATTTAGAGGAGCCAAACCCATCCTTTATTAATCTCCACAATGTCAAATCCTCACCTTACCTTCATGATTTGGTAAGAGTGAAGTGGGAGGGAGGGTAAAGAAAGGAAGAATTTTTAAATTTTTCATGGATTGGTTCAAAGATATGGAGAAGGAACGGAGAAGGAGAGGGCCAAAATTCCTCCACTTTCATTTTCATCACCCTCCAATATTGGGGGTATTTAGAGGGACAAAAGAAGTTATTTGTAGTATTGGAATGTGTTGACAAAATTATCCTTGAAAATCAGTTTATCCCCCACTCCCCTCCATTAATAGTTATAAGGGTATCATAGTATATAATATTGGTTTCATTTCCCTTCCCTTGCTATCCAAACAAAGGTAACCACTCTCCTCCCTTCCCTTCCCTTCCCCTGTTTTGAACCAAACATAGTATAAAACAATGAGGTACATTTGACTTCAAATGCATAAATACCTAATTCACAAGACAGGACATGGCATTCAATGATGTTTCATTAACCTACAATTTTATCCTTATGAAATCAAACACTTCCACTGACATCCAGTAATGGCAGCACAAGGGAAAAACGGGGTTCCACAGGGAACAACACTACCTATCTGAAAAAAATCCAATCACATCACATCAAAAACTAATCTAACCAATTTCAAATTAGATTAATTATGACAATTCACTTTCTTCCAACACCCAAATCATAGAGTGCATTAAATTCCTTCAAATCCAAAACAACAACAAAGTGCAAAGATCATAGCAGTCTGATTCACATCCAATACATCAGCAATTCAGAAAACCATTTCTCCGACGCAATATCAATATTGAAAGAAAAAAAATCAAACATTAAACAATCAAGTAGACTAATTCACAATTATACTCAGATCCTGAAAAGTTCGGACAGGTAAAGTAAAATCAAATAAAAAAGCGATTATACAAACAAAAAAGAAAATCAACAAAAACAAAAAAAAAAAGGCAATAAAGGAAGAAAGATGAATAATCAAAGGAAAAGCCTTTAACCTTAGCTCTCATCTTGAACGACGAAGGCTCTCACGCTTCTCTCAACGATGGCAAATTTCTGAAGAAAACGATTCCTGAATGTGAACGTGGGGAGACAAAACCCTTGTTTCGGTATTTATAGAGGAAAACGCGAAACCCTAACCCCTTTTTACGGGTCGGGTCGGTTCACCCGGAAGGGCAAAATTGTAATATAAAAAACAATATTTGAGGCAAAATGAGAAAGAAAACATATTTTGACTAGAGAACTTAAGAAATTTCTGGACTCCCCCACTTCTGAAGGTTAAAATAACATTTGATGAAAACTTCTTCAAATAGAAATACAAATAATCCCTTCACCAATAAAATAAAATAATCATAACTTGTCTATTGTAATTTTTCATTGTCTATTGTCTATTACAACTTTTCTTTAACTATTTTTATCTTTTTTTTTTAAGTTTTTTTAACTAAAAGATCTTGTTGTATTTGTATGTTACTGTCAATCCTGTATCTTAAATATCAAAATAATAGTTGTAATAATTTATGTTAAATATAAAATTTAATTCCAATTTATTTATATATTTTATTTATTTATTAGACTAACATAGAGTTAAAAAAAATGCTACAAAGTATGTTTTTAACACTTGTAGTGTATACAAGACTTTCACATAACAGTGAAACTTGTACAAAAGACATTTTAGTAATTAAAGTTATGATTAAATATGTTATTGGTACCATAAGTTAATGTTTCTTAATTTTTGGCCTTATTTTTCTAATTTTAGTCGTTGTAAATTTTGATTTTTATAAGATATTTTATTTATTTTTAATCTATGTAATTTTATAAAATTTTTCAGTTTTGGTCCCTATAAGTATAAATTTATAGGGTCTATAAAAGAAAAAATTAAAATCTTATAGGAACCAAATAGAAAAAATGCAAACTTATAAAATCTAAAATTTATAGAAATATCTTACATAATCAAAATAAGAACTTAAATTAGAAAAATAAATTAATAGGGATCAAAAATAAATAAATAAATATTAAGTTTTTAGAAACAAAAATATATTTAAGTCTTAAATTTGGGATTCTTTTGTAGTTGGGAGATCATGTTATGTAAAATAGAAGTAGTTAAATTTGGGATTAATGGTATATTTAATTTCTAAATTTTTTCAAATTTTAATTTTTGTTTCACACTTTCTAAAATCAATTATTTTAGAATTTAAAATACCAATGTGATAGTATCAAATTAAAAAATGATCATTTTGAGTAACATTATAAGACCAAGACAAAATTTTTAAAATATAAAGTATAATTGGTTTTACTTAAAAAAAAATAAAGGAAAGTTTTACATGAAGAGCAAATATGAGGAAGAGAAGATTTATTTTGAATACTACTACAAGCTAATTCATTTTTAATTTATTAGAAAAATTATTTTGAATATGTTTAAGATTTATTTTTCATCTATACTGTTATACTTATTTATTTTTTATATGATTAAAAATCATTCAACATATTCTACAACAAAATATTTCTATTTTACATGCAACACAGCTTCGGATTTTTTCATCTATTTTTCTCTATTTACTGTCTATAAATACAGAGTTTGCTAGAAGGGCGAGTTCTGGCGGTGTTCAAACATTCATCCAAGAGCTGAACTCAGAGCTCCTCTCTTCAACACAATTCAATTTCTTCTTCCACTTTGATCCTCTCTCTCTCTCTCTCTCTCTCTCTCTCTTTCTTCAATTCTCCCACAAAACATAGAAACCATGAAATCCGGTAGAGAGAAGGAGAAAGAGAACGATCGTTGCATCAGTTCTCATATGCAGACCCTCCATCGCCGTCTTCTCCACGCCTTAAACCTTGGCACTAGGTCTCAACTCGCACCCCCTCCCCCCCAACTTTCCCCCAATTTTTTATTCCGTAAAATTTTCTTGAAATTTTCTATCTTTTCGACTTTTGACATGGTGGGCACCCTGCTAGCCACCATTTAATTTTCTATGTACATGTTTGGATTGAAGTTAGAAATGTTGTGTGCGTGATCCAATGCAAATTCAACTGATAAAAGCAACATGAAAGCAAAAGCAAGGGTCCTGATCCTTGGTTTGCGTTGTTGTTGTTGTGAATCTTTTTTAATATATTTTTTTAACAGACATTTTGATGAGAAGACAAATAGATGGAAGTGGCAGTGTGCCAACATTGAAGTGCAGAAAAATGTGCTGCGATCAATTGGTGCGTTTCTTGATTCATTATCGGGAGATGCACGTGCTGCACGTCATGCTATTGTTAAGGTAGATTGTTTACAAACTTTTTTTTTATGAGGTTTTAACTGTAGTTAATAGAACATGTGAACCTGAATATGGAATTTTATGCTAGTTCGTTAAGTTCTAAATCATATATGACTGTATGTACTTGAAAAGTTTGAAGAACTTATTGATTTCTTTTAATGAATTTGCTCAAGTCAATTGCATTCCGCATACTTAGGAAGTTAGGATTATATTTGCATCGGAGAATTACTTGCAATGATTTATTTGCATTACAGTTTAATTATAAATTAAATAGAAGAAAACATTTCCTAAGTGTCCATTTGGTTTGAGATTTCACTTCGTTCCCTGTTTTCTGATGTCATTTTTACTGTACTAACTTTTGAAATCAGGAAATAAAGTGAAAACAGAAAATATTTTCTCAATGCAAACAGATACTTTTTGAAACTGGTTACTAATGTATGAATTCCAACATATATATTTATGTAGAATGGTTTGATATAAATGAGTTGATCTGATATTTTCAACAACAATGAAATATGTACTTCCCTACGTTGCTTTACTTCTTTAGGAATCTGTTGCTGATAGTATTTTGGGAGCATTATTATGGATTCTTCAATGCAAAAGTGAGGCTTTGTTAATCATGGCAGCAAATGTGGCAGTGAAGTTAGTTAGTTCTATACCTAATTCATTATTGCAATTGCATATGTTGGATCTTGTTTATTGTCTGTCATCCTTGCTATCTTCGCATCAAGTAGAAGTTGCAACACCCTGTGCTATTGCTTTGAATTTGGTAATCTCAAATTTGAGTGCTACAAGTGAGAAGGCAGTTATGGAAGCATTGAATGAAACAGAGACTTCCATACGTATAGTCAGAAATATAAAAGATTTTGCTGAAGGTGCAAAGGAAATTGAATATTTCAAAGAGATGACTTTGCTTTTGAGCACAATACTGTGGCGCTGGCCTCCATCTAGGTTCCCTGTTGGTAATGATGTTATACTTATGAAAGGCTTAGCAAACATCCATACAAGGACAGAGAGTTCTATTAAACTTGCACTTTTAAAGCTGTACACGTCTCTAGGTATTAAAATATCCCTCCACCTTCCACTACAAACAAAAACTTTTATCATCCATTTTCGAGTATTAGACCAACTAATTTCTATTTTGTTACCAGCTTTATGTGATTCTGTAGCTAGAAAACTTATAGAGGATGGAGAAGTATTTCCACAGATGTTTGTGCAGGCGATGGGAAAATCAAACCCTCGTGCTGTTCAGATAGAGGGGTTTAGGCTTGCTCAATGTCTATTGGTAACATTTAATTGTTCTCTAAGATTATCATTGTAATATAAAGTATCACTCCTAACAAAGATCGGTTTTATCATCTGTTCAGAGATCCCAAGAGAATTGTTTAAAAGTGGTTGGTTTGTGTGGTGAAGCTCTTGTTAATGCAATAATTTGTGGGATGAAAGAAACTGGGCTGAGTTCTAAAAAAATTGGGAACAACCATGGGTCTTTGTCAGTGGAAGCATGCCAGTTGGCTCTAATAACTCGCTGGGCAGGTGATCATCATATCAATTTTTGGAAACAAGGAATTGATAGAACTCTGCTTAATCTTCTGATTGAAAATATTCAAGACCAATTGTCTGAGCCTGTCTTGTCATTGGAAAAACAAATATCCATGGCGAAAGAGGGATTAAAAGCCAATTATCATCTTGGTCTTAGGAGTTATCTGTGGGACATTCTTGGGTGGCTTACTATTCATTGTGGAGAAAATTTAAACCCTTATACTCATGGAAGTGAGCTCTGCATCAACTTACTAATTACATGTGCATGGTAAACTGTATTCTTTCCACTATAATTTCTTGATGGATTTATCATGTGTATACACGTTGATATTATGATATATCCTATGTCTCAGTTTCTTACTAATACTGTTGATTATTTTCTGAAATTTTATAGATGAACTTTTATTTCACCTTCATTGTGTTGATGCTCTCCAAATATACTAATTCTAATTTCTCCTTTGTCTATAGCTTGAGTTTTGTGGATACACTTGAAAAATGGTGCCGAATATGTCAAAAGGATATTGATGATCATTTTCAAAGTGAACCAGTATCAAGGGCTGTTCTAATGATGATTCATTCTCCATGTAATACCATCTCCTCATATGCTAGATTCTTATTATTAGATGCACTGGAGGTGAAAGGCTTGTCATGCTTGAAATGCTTAATACATACTCTAGATTATACATCATCCCTAGAAAGCTATGGATCATTTGATAAACTTCAACTGGTTATTAACTTAATTGGGTTGACTTGTCTTTCAAGTTTACCAGAGTATCAAAGCTGTATCATAGAGAGCAAAGGGATAAAAGCAATTGTTCTTCTTGTGAAACGATGCTTAAGTAATGACATTCATGTAGAAAGGCGAAACTTCACTCCTCATTTGCACACAACATTCCAGGAAAGGTCTTGTTGCTATATGGATAAAGAAGATTGGGAAGGTTCCAATGTTCTCTTATTTTATAGTTTGTTGGGATTGTCTGAAATTCTTCATCAGTGTGACCTTCTACAAGATAATTCTCAGCAATATTCTAGAGAGGTGACAAATATTAGAGCTCAGTTAGTTAGCAAACTTCATGAGATCTGTAGTGGCAACTCTTTCAGTCCTGGAGTGAGATGGTATGTTTTGTATATTCTAACTTATTTTGGATTTTACGGTTTCCCAAATGAGTTAGCCAAAAGGATTGGGAAATCTCTCAATAAGGAAGAAAACTCAGATATGCGGTTCGTTGTAGCAAATGGGGCGTCTGTGAGTGTTCATGGTGTAATTCTTGCTGTTCGATGTCCATCACTGCTGCCTCCTCAATTGTTACCTAGTATGAAGAGTTCTGAAGAGGTAACAGATAACTTTGTCAGAGAGACCATGAGAGAAGTTCAATTATCTTCTCATGTTGATTATGAAGCATTGGTGGTGTTGTTGGAATATGTATACTTGGGATGTTTACATGCAGGAGAAGAAACAGTGAAGAAGCTGAAAATTCTTGCTAAGCGCTGCAAACTACAGCCTCTCTTGCAAATGCTTTATAGACAACGTCCAAAGTGGGGCACACCTTTCCCCAGCTTTAATCTTACTTCATCTCTTGGTTCAGCCGGAAGTTGTTTTTCGTATGATTTCCTTGTTGATCAGCTTCTTATAAAATATCTTGAAATTGCATGTCATTGGTGTGATCTTGCATTTTGTTTTTTGGTTATATCTATTCCCATCTTTATTTCCCACAAAACCCTGTGCATTAATTCACATTTACTAGAATAGCAGCCTTCAGCCTTAATAGGTTGTTAGGTTCATTCAGTGTTTTTAAAATGAGAAGTATGTTTCTGAAAGGACTATTGAACTTGGAAGCAGTTTCTAAATGCAATTGTATTATTATTATTATCAAGTATATAGTAAGACAACTATTAGCTAAACTTACTGATTGGAGCTTGCTTATTGATTAGATATTTATTGACTTGTGATTTAGGGTAAGTAAAGGGTTTCTACTTTCTATACAATGAAGAATAATAACAGTGACATTGCTAACATTTGTTTGCAAGGTTTGGGAGAGAAATTCTGATTTTTTCAATTTCTTTTCAGGGATGTTATATTGGAAGCTAAATCAAATAAACTTGTTGGGTGGACATGCAATATTTGTTCTGACACAGTGCCCCATATGCATGTCCACAAAGTTATATTGCAGTCTGGTTGTGATTATTTACAAGGTTTATTCCGGTCAGGAATGCGAGAAAGGTGATTATTGATCAAGACATTGATAATTGATCTATTTTACAGTTTTTTCTTAAATACAGATGATGAAAATGACACCCAAAAGCTTTGCCTATTATTCAAGCTGGAGCTCATGAAAATTGAACATGTAGATGGTCCAAAGGAAGACATGCATGGGTGTCTATATCTTATCCTCTGTTGACAATATCTGTGCAACCTGTTCTAGGATTAAACTCTTATTAAAGACCTGATAAGAACCTTGGGGCCCAAGGCCTTCTAAACCCCTGCACTAGAATCCCATACTTCTAATGTGGGACTCAAGCTCCACACCTTGCAATTGGATCCTGACAAAGCCATGCTTCAAATCTTCTCTTCACAAGCATAGTTTAACTAAGTATATTGCCTTTGGAAACTCATTGGCACATGTTCTTGAGTATTGAGTTCTAAATAATTTAATCTAAGAATTGGTTGGAAATGGTTTGGAACCTTGTCTGATGTCATCATGGTTTGCATTGTTATGTTCATCCGATGTTAACTTCATTTGAACTCTCAAGTTTGTCTGGTACATCCTTGGAAATTAGATGTGGAATGATTTTTCATTTCTAATAAGAAACTATTCAAGCCTTCTCTGTTTGCTTTAATTTTTGTGTCCCTTTTGCATTTTGATTGCCTTGTCTGTTCCCCTAAGGGTCTGTCTAAAATGTTATTCATTCTTGCAGTCATTCACAAGTCATAAAAGTTGATATTAGCTGGGAAGCATTGATCAAACTAGTGCAGTGGTTTTATTCTGATGAGCTGCCTAATCCTCCCTCTGGATGCTTGTGGGATAATATGGATGATGAAGAAAAGCTATTCAATCTACAACCATATGTGGAGCTTTGTTGGCTTGCTGAGTTCTGGATTTTGGAAAGTATTCAGGAAGCCTGCTGGGATGTGATTATGTCTTGTCTTGACTCTTCCAGTCAGTTGTCCATTAAAATAATCAAAATGGCATATAATCACTCTTTGTGGAAGTTGGTTGACGTTGCAGCAAATCTCATGGCTCCTTCATATCATCAATTACAAAATTCTGGTGAACTTGAAGAATTTGATGATGCACTAGTGCACTTGATTTATTCTGCTTCTATTCAACTTAACCAAGAAGGCAAAAATTGCTTTAGGTGATTCAATATTTCCTCAACATGATTCACAGTGCAGGAGATTAAGGAGCTAAAAACTTTGTCATGTTAGGTGGGCTGACCTTTCTGTCACATAATTTTTTTATTTTGAAGGTTCTAAAATTACTTCTAGAATTTTAATATGAATCCCAAAACAGGTTCTTTTCTGCTGCTTCATTAACATCTGAAAGGCAAAATCTGCTTAATTAGGGACATTAAACATGTTCCATATTATATATTAGTCTTCCTTCCATTTCCCTGACTATATTTGTTTTTTTCATTTTGCACTTATTATATCAGTGCTGGTTTTGCTGAAAGCTCTATATAATTCCCTTTTCAAATAACTGAGAAAACCAATTCAAGTTCTCCTGTTTTATGTAGCCTCCCGATTATTTTATTCATAGGTTTTCTGACTTCTTTAATTCATCAAACTCACAGTATCGCTAAGCTTTGTCCTAATCTGTAGGACTTTTCTTGTCAGATATTATTTTGCATAAAAGTTTTTCTAGGAAGGAGAGAAGATACATCTGTGGGAGAATTAAAAATTTTCCTTAATATAAAAGACAAGGAAAGAAAACAGTGAGCTGAAGTAGCTCAAACATGCCACAAAACTCATCAATCTCTTTTACATATCATTAATAGAAAATTCGTTGTAGCAACCATGGGCAGACACTTAATTATAATCCTATCCTATGGCAAGTGTAAGTAACCAGTGAATTAATTGGGTGAGGAGATAAAAAAACAAAGAAAGTAGGGAGAGGGGGAGGCGATTCATTTGCAGTGTCATTAAGTGCATGTTTTGAGTACCTTAATTTTTTGGGAAAAAATAGCTTTTTCTCCAAAAGTTTTTTAAGTAAGATTTTGATTATATGGTATTTTAAACTCAAAATAAGCTAATCCAAACAAAAACCATGCGATTTATTAAAACTGGTTTGTTTCATCTATATATTGATTGTAGGCAACTGAAGGACCTGAGGTGAGGCGTGCTCCATCATTCAAAGCAAGTAAAACGATTTGTTGTGGTGGAGGTTAGAAAAAACTTGTTGCTATTTTAGGACTATAATCTTATGTTTGGTCTGTTTAGAATAAATCTTTCACTTAGTAGTTCTTATAAACAATTCATAGTGGTCAATGTGGATTCGCTCCCTCCTTTATCTTTTTTTTATTTGTTTTTTGGATTTAAATTGCAGTTGAAGATATCATGTCATTTGATTTCAGTTCATAAACCATCAGTGCAAAGCTCAGTCTACAAATCATTTTAAGTAATTCATGAGTTCCTCCATCTAATTTGTTGGTAGGTATTCTCTTCTATTCTGAAAACACATTTTAACTAGTTTTTTTTTATATTAATAGGAATCCATGATGCAAATAATCTGCTTTGAGAAATTTTCTATCCCGTTCCAGCTAAAGACTATGTCATACACCAGTAAGTTATTACTTTGAAGACTTTCTCATCTAATAACAATAAAACTATAAAAAAAAAATTACGTACCCCATTGCCCAAAAGCTCCACGCTATGCCCAGGTAAGGGGAAAGGATATTGTTTCCAGCCTTACCATTGCATATGCAAAGAGGCTGTTTCCGGATTCGAACCCATGATCAACAAGTCACCAAGACACAACTTTACCGTTATGTCAACCATGACCAACAAGTCACCAAGACACAGCAATAATTGAAAATAAATAATTTAGTGTTCCATTTGGTTCACATAAGAAATTAGGTAGTGATATGTTTTTCCTTCTCTAATTTGCCTAGGTTATGGTTAAAAGTAAAATTGTTAACACAACTTCCCCCTATTAGACTTGGGAATGGTGATTTGGAAGAGTAGATTTCTGGGAACTTCAAGGGGATGGCAGTTTTTGCTTTCTGCAACCCTGTTTGTTAAGGGGTGTCCACACAAGTTAACTCATGAACAACAACACTATCTTTGAGGAATTTAGACAGGATTTGATTCACACTCTTCCCATTATCTACATGCAATCTTTTAATTGGGCCCCCAAACTGTGTTTGAATCATAAAGTAAAAGTTTACTAACAATTGAAAAATGATAAAGAATTTAGGTGGGAAAGAGAGAAAGAGGGGAAGAAGAGAACAGAGCCAAGAGGATAGAGAGATGAGAAAAACAAAGATATCAGAGAACTGTAAACTGCACTTCTGTTATTATTGCCCTAGTCTGTCTAGAATACATAGCCCTACTCTATTTATAGGCAGCTACCCAACAGCTATGAAATCCATTTAATGGTAGCTGGCTAACTACCTGATTAACATTCTTATTCTATTTGTATTTACATAACAATACCCCTTCCCCAAAAAGGACCCTTGCCCTCAAGGGTCTTGAACTTCGAACAAGATGGTAAGAGGAAAATCTTCAGTTCAACCCCCAAAGAATTCCTGAAGAATTCTTTCCAAAAATTACTCTCAATAACAAGATCCTTATCACTAATTATCTCTACTGGTGCTCCATGTAGTCTATAGAATTGATAGCTGAGCAAGTGTTAAGAGCTGCCAGTGAGCCAC
Source organism: Glycine latifolia (assembly GCA_013407115.1). Taxonomy (NCBI): domain Eukaryota; kingdom Viridiplantae; phylum Streptophyta; class Magnoliopsida; order Fabales; family Fabaceae; genus Glycine; species Glycine latifolia. The sequence goes on from CM023955.1 coordinate 34,831,874, forward strand.
AAAATGGGCATACTTGTTCATACGATCAATCAAATAGTATCCTTGTCTTGCAGTAAAAACAAAAATTTTGGGCTGTGTTTAGATGCTTCATCTACAGTTGAAGTTTGTGTTTGTATTAACGTTTTGTCATCCATTGCATTCGTTCCTGGGCACCAAACATGACTACAAGAATTTGTAGGATCTCCCTTGAATGGAGTTTCAGCGGCTAATCAAACCCAGCAAAAGCTTTGAACGTTTTTGAAGAGTTCTTGGGGGCAGAAGGAACATTCTTCATTATCCTAGTTGCTGACTTCTCTTTTGGCTAGGTCCCACTTCCCGCTAACTCGTTCTTGCTGGACTTCCACTTATCTTGTGAACTTGCTGCTATGTTAACATTGGCAGCAGCCATGTAACTCGTGTTCTTAGTCAACATTTTCCTCTCAGCATTCCGTTGCAGTGTGATTTCTTGTATATGAGCCAAGCTTCGAGCGTCTCATGATTTTTGGCTTGAATAAGCATGAACAAGGTATTATTCAGACGAGAAAAATGATCTTGATGCCATGTACGATGGTGTCCTTCGCTGCAACCAGTCGAACATTGTTGGAGCTTGGAGGCATCATCTTTCGCATATTAAATGCTGAAGCTGATTAGAAATGCCCTCCACCATGGATGATAGTGTATGGACCTTTGCAAGCTTCAGAGGTGATTTGTATTTTAGAATGTACTTTCCTTTCATTTATTGTTCTGGGCTTGCCACGTTTACGTCTTTGAGAAAAAATTAAGATTGTGTTGGTGAAGTTCTCTGTCTAGGGGTTTATGAACTTTTCGTGTAATATCCTCTTATTCTGATATTGATCTGCAGTTGGAATTTTTTTTAAGCTGGTATTTAACTTCATTTTATGTTTTGAATTGAGAATGAGTTCTAACATAGTGATAAAGTTGTGTCTTAATAATTTGTTGTTCATGAATTCAAATTCAGATACAGTCTTTCTGTATATGTAAGAATATGTAAGAGTAAGTATTTTTTTTTTTTTTTCAAAGTATGTATTTGGACTGAATTGATTTTGGAGATTATTTTACTAATTGACTATGCTTAATTATCTATAGTCAATTATTGTTATATGTATTATATGATTAAAAAAATATTATATTTAGATGTTAATTGAAAAGTCATTTTAAGATAATTCATTTTGTTTGGATTATTTAAAAAATTATTTGTAGAAAGTAATTTATATTTAAAATAAGATTTACACATGTTTGTAGTCCTTATAATATATTTTTTTTGGTTTTAGTTCATATAAAATTGTGTTTTTTTAAAACAAGAAACTTTAAATGTCTTAAAATTTTTATATATTCAAACAAGAGACAAATGGACTTAGGCCCGTTTAAATAAACTTTAAAAATAAGGAGAAAATAAGAAGAAAAACAAATTTAAACTTTTCATAAGTTAAAAATAATTTTTTGGAGAAACAAATGTAGAAGAGATTCTAAAAATTAGTTTATAGAAAATATTATTTCATTATTTTCTTAATTTTTTTTCTTATAATTATTCTTCAAGAAATTTATTTAAACATGCTCTTAAAGTCCTTGTTTTTAAATACCTAGTTATATGAAAAAATTCATAGGGTAGGGTGGAGACATTGTCAAGTCTCCAACTATGGAAAAGCAATTTTAAGCCATTAGATATTAATTTTTAGGCCAAAATTTATTTTTGATTTCTCTATTTTTTAAATCTATAATTTTAATTTTCCTATTTTCAAATTGAAACATTTAGTTTCCTTATTTTAAAAAGAGCAAATTACAGCAGTCTCTTCACAACCTTGTAAACATTACTAACATTGTGTGGAACAAAAAAATAATGTTGACCATCAAATAAATTAAGGACAACAGCCTACAGAAACACAAGGATCATTCTTTACTTAAAATGTTATAAAATCTTGGTTTATGACAACGTAGAAATATTTATGCTAATTATTATCAGATTCTGCAATAGAATTCTACATACTCTAAAGTACCACCAAATGAACATAACAACAATAATAAAGCATGTCATAATCCTATACTTGTCTTGAGATGTAAGGGTTTAGTTAAGGAGAAAATTAATAGAGACTCCAAATAACAGGATAATAAATTAATATTGGGTAATATGAACATATTAACTTTCAAAAATTTCACAGATCTCGTCGATCTCGCCATGACGAGGAAGCAACTCTCAGAGGTTTTTTTCCAATATACATCTATTTCCATCAAATATTTTTCAATATACACCCTTTTTTGAAACAAATCCCAAAATACACCTCTTTTTAGTGAAAGTAGGAAGTCTGGGTTTGGAAACCCAACTTCTCAATGTGTCCAGAATTTTTTTTTTATTTTTATGTTTTTTTTATAAAAAATTTAAGCTTGGAAGTTGGGAATTCACCCCGACTTCCGTACATGTTTTTTTTATAATTTTTTAAATGTTTTTTTTTGTAAATTATGATTTTTTATTTTTTGTTTAATAATTTAAAAAAAGGGAGAAGTGATAAAAAATAAATAGATTAAAAATAAAAAAACCCAGACTTGTAAAAAAAATTAAAAATAAAGTAGATATATAATTAACATATATCAATTATATTATATGATAAAATTTAAACAACCAAAAATAACAAAAAAATGGACTTATTTAAAAAATGAACTTATTTAATTTTTTTTTGGTTTAAAATTATTAATTATTAATGTTAAAATAAATAAAACAAAGGGAAAAGTGATGGAAAAATAAAAATCTTTAAAAATAAAGTGGATATATAATGGTAAAATAAATAAAAGTGATTAAAAAATAAAGTGAATATATAATTATCATATCTAAGTTAAAACATTAAAACAAAAAAATAACAATAATTAGATAGATAAATATAATAATGGAAACATAATAGAATAGCAGCAAGTACAAACAATAGTAATTAAAGAAACAAACACAACAAACAGATATTAAAAACGAAACGTACTAACAATAACAATTAAAACATGAAATGAGGAAACTAATCATAATTTGATAGATGTTGTGCAGCGGACATGTCTTCTGCCTGTAGTTGGATTATTGGTTTGTTAAAAATAGCTAAAATTTCTATTGAACAGAAACGCTTCCAGTAATTGGATTCTGCTAACACCTTTAATAGGTCTTCATCGTTTTTCAGTTGTATTATTTCATATTCGATGATTTTTTCTGAATATTTTGAATGACCTGGTTGTCGGAAGAATAATTGTCTGACCACCTGTGATTCGTGAATTCCATAAGGGGGAACCCCTAGGGGCGCAACTTGCTTGATTATATCCTTGAGTGTTTCGATGTTGCATCGGGAAGGAATTTGAAATCTTATTGGATTTGTTCTAGTAAAGGAGTAACCCAAAAAATTGCCTTGTCGTGGTATCTTCCACTTGCCGTTGTAATACAACATTGCATCATGAGTATGAGTGATGGTGGATCGAAGTAGGTTCAGTATACCATCGGGTGTTCTATCGATGATACATAATAATTCTATAGGACCAACACACGGGTGTTTTTCATGGCACATTAACATTGTGCAAACATCATTATCATTTTTCAGTTGCAGAGAATGAAAAAAATATTGTTGACCTGCATCAATGGATGGTTGTCGATAGTAGATTTCATGCACAGATTTGTCATTGGTTAGCTGAAGGGTGTTGTGCATTCTACTCTTTAGTGTTAGGAAAGAACACTCAGTAGAAACTCGCATTGGTATTGGAGTAGGACATTGAAAATAAACACCAGTTTTGCTGTGTATGATTGATCCATTTGGAAAAATGAATGCTAATATCGAGTTAGCAATGGTTTGAGTGCTTGTTTCTCCCAAGAATGTCATAATATGAAGATTGAATTTTGTTTCTGAGGGTATATTGTGTCGAAGTGTGTGGCTGTATTGAGGGAGTTTTGTTTATTTATAGACAACTGAATAATTGTCACGTTGATGTTATCGAATTATGGTAAGGTTAGAATTGTGTATTTGGAATAGGTTTGTGAGATATCCAATGTTGATTGAGACATGTCATTTTTCCAACTTTTTCTTTTATCGATAAAGTGCATAGTGTTGTCATTTTAGACTATGCTTTTAGCCTTGTACGTAGTGTACCAGTCCATTATTGATGTCACACATTGAATAATTGGCAGTTGTCTATATTGGCAGTTGTCCATTATTTGGAATAGGTTAGTCAAGTATCCAATGTTAATTGAGACATGTCATTATTCCAACTTTTGCTTTTATCGATATAGTGCGTAACATGACCACTTAAACATTGTTTTAAGGGTCGAAAACATGTTTTTTTTATTTTTTGGCCATTTTTTGAGGGCGTTGTTGATGAAACTGTTAGACGATATATTTGTTTTTGGGTTGTTAGACGTGAAAAATAAGAAATAAATTTTTTTAATGTCTTGGAGAATTTTTTTTAAAAATGCCTAACATGACTACTTAAACATTGTTTTAAGGGTCGAAAACATGTTTTTTTGATTTTTTGTCCATTTTTTGAAGGCGTTGTTGATGAAACTGTTAGATAATATTTTTTTTTTTTGGATTGTTAGACGTGAAAACTATGAAAAAAATTTGGAATATATTTTTTTAATGTCTTGGAGAAATTTTTTAAAAAATGCCTAACATGACCACTTAAACAATGTTTTAAGAGTCAAAAACATGTTTTTTTGGTTTTTTGAGGGCGTTGTTGCTGAGAGTGTTAGACGATATTTTTTTTTGGGTTGTTAGACCACTTAAACATTGCATAACATGGCATGACCACTTGCACATAATTGTGAAACATACATCAAAAGGGTAGTTAAACAAAGTTGATCACATTACCACAACAACTTATACTTTAATGTCCAAGACGATGACCAGTCCCACAAGGCGGAGGACGTCGATTACATCATGGATTTCTTCTCTCATGTATCACTGGTTCTTCGTCATGATGTTGTTGTTGTTCAGTCTCAGGGTTTCATTTTGGGTTGCTACAGCTGAAGAACTTTGTCCTTGCTCTCCAAATGAATTAGGTGCATCGAACTGTTGCAAAGAAGCTAAATATGATGTCGCAGAACTTGGTGTATTTAAATCGAAACCAAATAAATTGGTCATCAATTCATGGCTCGTTGCACTTACTGCCTCGCGAGTTTTGTAACATCCTAAATAATTCTATTTAATTATTTGATTATTTATTTTATTTTATTTTTATTTTATTCTTTTGTCTTTCAATTAAAAATAGAAATTGAGGTAGAAATAAAAGAAATTAAAAACAAAAGGAACTAGATATATACATACATCATATTACATGCCCTTCTATTTTACATCATCATATTCATACTAGCTATATTTTACTTTCCTACATCATAGTGCTTCAAACATTTTTTATTTATTTACAAAGTTCACAACCCCTCATTTAAACATAGTCTCCGGTACTATCATCTTCACTGAGTACGATTATGGGGTCTGTGACCGGATTCAGAAACATAGGAGTAAATTGAAAGAACGGATCGGCTGGATTAAAATGTTCGCTAAACACAGAGATTGGAAAATGGGCGCCGAAGTAAATATGAGCACACAGAACAGGCTGTATAGTTACTACATAACAGTTTCTGACTTCATCCACATACCATGCAATATCCAGTGCGTCAAGAAATAGTATGATTGAAGCCATCTAAAATAAAACATTAAATAAATCTAGTGAGAAATAAATTTCTCAATAGGCAAATCTAAACCATCAAGCATATTAGAAAGGTTAGTAATTAAATCAGCATATTTGAATAAATACATAAAATGCTTCAATGATGGAATGAATGCATGAAATGAAATGGTCACAGGTGCACATGGCCTCTACATATGTACAGTAGGTAGGAATGTTGCGGCCGTCTTACGCTAATCATGCATGAATTTCCATGTATTAGCACCTGATCTCTTATAATATCATAGGCTCGGTCTCCAATATTAGAAACTCGGGTCATTCTTAAAATCATAGGTCAGGTCTCAAAATTTGAAACTCGGATCAATCTTATTCATATCTCAAAAATCCATAATACAAGGAAGATATTGCTTTTCTTCCATAAAGTAAGGTAGATAACATTTCATATCTTGTCCACGTAAAATTGTACCAACTAAAATAAATTTAATATTTACGGACTGCCGATTTTAGTGGTATAATATTTGTAGCAAAGACCGGGTTAGTGAAATAATCCGTAATGATTTCACCATGTATATTTACCATAGTGAGGAATATATCATAACTGATTATCATGAAATATAGTATTCGGGATTGACCGGGATAACTATCCTTGGAATATTTGTAGCCGAAATAATTGTTTTCATATCATTTGGTTAGTTAATATGGTAAGTTACATATTATATATATAATAATAATAATAAGGATTCTGGAATAACCATTTATTGGATGTCTCCATCCGGGAATAGTGGTGTAAGGGTAATAGGTGCTTATGCTAACGTGGTTAGCTAGAATGATTAGTCGGGACTTATATACCCATTCCGAGTGGTTATGTTGGAAAGGAAATATGATAATCTGGGGTACCATGAGTGCTTATAATCTTAGTTTCCGAGATGCCGAGGTGACACAGGGTGTGAGTGATGGTGTAGCTGAAGTGCCGAGGTAGATAAGTGAGCATAAGTCGGCAAGTTAGAAGTTCCGAGGTAAGTTAAAGATGCAAAAGTGTGTATGATGAGTGGAATCCGGCAAGTGCAAGGTGCAGAAGTGGGTAGGGTGAGTGAGTAGAGTCCGGTTTTGCTAAGGGCCGAGATGGCTATATGCTAAGGTATAATTTTGGTAGTGTATAAGTGGCAAGATGACATATAGCTATGGGTGTCGGGGTGTGTTCTCGGTTTTATATGGTTACCGGTCTATGTTTAATCCGGAGCAGCAGGTAATGGAGGTGATGCCGAGGTGTATAAATACCATCATGACCCGGCAGGTTAAAGGTTTCAAGGTGGATATACCCGGCCATGCCGAGGTGCAGAAATGCAGTATTTGGTATGACAGGATCCGGTATTTGCTGAGGTTTAGACATGCAGAGGTGAGTGGAGGTCGGTAAGTGCAGAGGTGCAAATATTTAGAAGAGTGCGTGATAAGTGAGAGAAGTCCGATAGGGCAAGAGTGTCGAGGTCTATATAATGAATATAACTTTACCTCAGCCGGCCGGAATGTACTTACGTGGAAAAATATGGCATATAGAGATAAGACAAGATATGTTGTAGGAAACAGAATATTTAATCCTTGGGCTAGAGGATTCATGAGCTTATGAGTGTATTTGCCGGGAATAGTTTATGGCAGAGATGCTGAGTAAAGATGCCGAGATGTTGGCATACTAGGTATAATCACCGCAGTGCAGCATTTAATATTCACGTATTGTGCCTTTATGCCGTTCATCTTTTTGTTCCACAAATTATTCTTAACAATGTATATAAACTAAAAATTTACGTAATTTCAATATTCTTAATTATATATATATATATTATGTCCCTATACGTTTCTAAAAGAATCACAGTATCCTATTTATAAATTAATCATTGTAAAACTTAAATTTTTAACTAAACTAAAGGCTACATAAATTAAACTTACTTAATTTCTAATTTTAAGATTGAAGCCTAGCCTACCTTTGATAAATTTGATGGATTGCTTAGAGAACTGCTGGAATAGTTTTAAGATAGGAGGTAAAAGAAAGTGGTAGAGAAAGTTTGTGAAGAGTGAAAGTTGAGAGTTTTCTGTGTGTAGGTTTTCTGGCTTGCAGGGGTATTTATACTAATTTATTTAGTTGGATTTTAAACAAATTAATTGAGTTATAACCGGTTTGAAATTTAGTTTGGTTACTACGTAACTAGTTTTTGGAGATTTTTATCCTAGTTAATCATTGCATTATCCTTTTTATTAATGCATGCCATCACGTGGAAGGCTGCTGAAGACTTAAGTTTGGGTTGTTTGCCACCTGGGCATTCAAAAAAAAATTTCTAAAGATTTGGATTTATCCTGGACTAAAATTTTACGTTGCTGAAGATTTTTATTTCAGCTAAAATTTGTCCTTATTCTATAATTTAAACAAAATATACTTTGGAGGTTATTACACAAATTATATACATACATACATACATATATATATATATATATATATATATATATGTGTGTGATATATTGTTATTATTATTATTTTTATTGTTTTCAATTTAAATATAATTTTTTTTAAGGATGTTACAAGTTTAGCCAAAAGGTTGATGAATAGGTGATGGAGTACAAAACATTGATTGAGGTGGTGGATCTGGAAATTGTGCTTCTTCAAAGGTTGTCCCTGCAGCATTATGGGTAATTGTTATGCGTGGATCGTTTAGTTGTTGTCCAATCGACAAGAATAAAATAGTGTTTTGCCTATACCATTCCATATACTCCAATGTATGTGTCAATGGCCCTTCAACCGACTGTCCAGTTAAAACATCATTGCGTTTGTTTTTTCCATAAATTAATCCACCCCACATGATATTTCATCCAGTCAACTGTAATGATTACCTCACATGTCAATCTGGTGAAGTCGATCTAGATTAATCGGATCAACAGGGATATCTTGATATAAACCAAATTGTAGCTTGACCCAATTTGTTTGATGTCATTCCACAACGGAAAAACAAATAATTGCAGTGCATGCAGACCAAATGTCCATGTCTCTGTGTGCATGTCTTGGTAGGTGCTATTCAAATCCTCTATATGGGACCCAACAAAACTAGAATATATGTAAACTGTAACACCCCAAAATTTTGGAAGCATAGTCAACCACCAGGATAAAA
>CM023955.1:34845665-34889696 GCA_013407115.1 Glycine latifolia
TTCATCTAAAATTAATCAAGCACGAGAGAGCAAAGAGAGGCGTTACATAAACAATACAACATTACTACTAAATTGTAATATGTGCATATTGATGGTGTCGTTCATGATAGTAACATACCTGATGGCTTTCCATATGATCAATACGAGATCTATACCCGACCAAGTCACCATGAGGTGTGCCCGTATGTTGTAATCTACCACCACTCCATCTGAAATGTAAAAACAAAATTAACCCATTATTCATTAAAATGTTATAATGTGCTTCATTCAAATGAAAATATTTGATATCATTATTTGTAATAACCTTTTAGAGAGTGGATAAGTTGTTTCGGGCCGTAAGACTCTTGGTGCAATAAAAGGCATGTGGTACCAAGCCCATGACTACAACAGTATGGCACAACCACCCATAACTCTACCAACCTCTAATGATGCCCGACACAGTTCTCTGTACAGGTTTGCTAAACAAGCAGAACCCCAACTATATCTCTTTATGTTGTTGAAATCATGTAATAGGTTCAAATACATTAAATGAACTCTATTTCCAGATTTATCTGGTATTAGAGCACCACCAATGATGTACGTTATGTAAGCTCTACACCTGCATTGTAGTTAGTGTATTGTTGGTTCTTCAGGTAATGGTGTGCGCAAGATGCTAAGCAACCATGTTAGCTTCACTGTAGCTCCCTTACGTGCATTATCCGGAGGGACTTCTCCCAATAACTCGTGGCAACAATCATTCCAATTTAAGAAGCTAGGTCCTATCACAACACGACCATTGACCCTAATGCCTATATGCAGTGCAACATCTTCCAGTGTGATTATGCACTCACCCCATGGCAGGTGAAAGGTGTGTGTTTCAGGCCTCCATCTTTCAACCAATGCAGTAATCAATGCAGGATCAATTCTGCACTGTTTAATTAGGGCAATATGTTGGAACCCGGTAGACGATAATAATGGTATAATTTGTGGTTGTGGTTCAGGTATTGTATGGTAATACGAACTGATTAAGTCGTTATTTGTGGTACGTGAACGGTGAACGTGTTGATGACGCAATAGAGGTATATGAGCCATGACAACAAGGTTTAATTGTAAAACGGTAATGAGTGAAATAAAATTTGAAGTTGGGTGATGAAAATGTGTAGTTGACATGCACCTCCCATCAATTTATAATATAAATTGCCTCGGGATCCGAAACCATGTTTACACTTTGGTTCATGGTAAGGCCTCGAGATTCCAAAGCATGTTAAGACAAATGTCTAACTGTCATGCATCGAGATTCCAAATCAGGTGAACCATGGACCTGTGATTGATGCTATATATATAAGCATTCATATCAGCACAGCTTTTGCATAATTGCATCAAATTACATTCTGTGAAAATAGAGAGAGCAAGCAAAATGAGTGTAGAGCCAATTTGTGCGTATGTTTATATCAATGGTGAGGTCATCCACAGTTCTAGTGGAAATGCAATTTTCAGAAGTGACAAGACAAAATCGATACTGCTGAATTCAACAATAACCTTGTCAGACATAATCAGCAGTATACAGTCATCAATTACAGATTATGGTGTTATGCCTATAGTTACTGCACTTTGGTATCGTTGTCCTCTATACCAATCCCGTGGATGTGTTAAGTATATGGCAATTCAAATTATTGACGAAGAAGGTGTGTTGTGCATGTTTGATATATTTGAAAAAATGACGACTATAATATATATGGAACTTAGAGTTGATGTTCAAAACTCGTCGTCACCTTCTCAAGTTAATGACCTAAGCTGGGCGGAGATGGAGCACCACCTCGACAATTCCCTGAAATTAGAATGAACAATTTCATGTATTTTGTTTTTGTATTACTTTTATCTTTTTGCTAGTCTTTAAAATGTCTTTGCCATTGTTTCATGCTTTTTAGTTGTTATTTTCAAATTACTATAATAATATGATCCTTAATGCACTACGCATGCGTCACACTGTTCACTCACATGCACTGGCAACCGACAGCCTATGAGGCTACAAACAGCCTATGAAGCTACAAACAGCCTGTTGCCTGTGGTATGCAGATGCGTCACACTGTTCACTCACATGCACCGACAAAGGCATAAATGCCGATGTCAGTAATCCGCGTGCGCACAGTGATCGATGCAGTCCACAATCTATGAGACTACAGAGAGTCTGTTGCCTGTGGTCTGCGCATGCGTCACAATATTCACTCACATGCACCGACAAAGGCATAAATACCGATGTCAGTAATCCACGTGGGCATAGTGATCGATGCGGTCCATGGTCTATAAGGCTACAGATAGTTCGTTGCCTGTGGTCTGCGCATGCGTCACACTGTTCACTCACATGCACCGGCAAAGGCATCAATGCCGATGTCAGTAATCCGCGTGGGCACAATGATCGATGCGGTCCACAGTCTATGAGACTACAGACTGTAAACCTAGACGTTCCCACCTATTCCTCCCACTTAACTGTCAGACCTAACCGTCCAACCTAGAAGTTCCCACCTAATCCTCCCACTTAACTGTCACACCTAACCCTCCAACCTAAACGTTTCTACCTAACCCTCTCACCTAACTTTTCGACCCTATATATAATCCCACCAATTAAGAATACATCACACACAACAACATACTCACAATACAAACCTCTATTCCTAACTCCCATACTCTTCCCACTCACATCCCCAAAACACCACCCATGGCTCCACGTAAAGATATAGCATTTATCATTCATCATCATGGTCATATATTTGACGACCCTGTTGAAGGATCAACGTACGCATGTGCAAGCCCAATATTTCTATACGTAAGTAGGTCTATTACGTTAACACAACTTATTCGAAAAATTACCCAACGTCTCGCTACTCGAGCAATTGAAACAGTTGTTCAGTTGTTATATTGTGTCCCTGTTTCATTGTATCCTGTCGAAACACGTTATATTTCAGCACAATTACACGACAATGATGATCTTAGAGGCGCCGTGGAAACACTTGTCCATAATCCACAATTGGGTTCTGCCCAACTGTATGTTGTTACTGAGCGTATTTCTCAATCACAACCATCTTCTCCACAACCACAACCACCTTCATACACAGACCTTGAAACACAAGACGTCTTTGACATTTACACTTCATACACACAACTACTATCCCAAAATGATTCTTTTTCTTTCACCAACAGTACTATCATCCATCACCCCCATCACAACAACCACAAACACAAACATCAAACCCAAATGAAGATCTCATCACTAATGAAGATCCCATCATACAATTTCACGAAGAAAACATGGATGATTTTAGTGAGCATGAGGATCAAGAGTTGTTTGATCACAACAATGATCAAAGCGATGACTAGGGTTTTGCCGTACCAACGTCACCTCCGTTGCAATATCACCAACCAAGGTGTCCAACGGAGTTGAACCTCGACCACCTACCACAATACACTAATCACCACCATTTCGTTCAACAACAAGACCGTGTGCAACCACCAACTGGTGCACTCGAGATTGGCATGACCTTCGATGAAAAAGCACAATGTATTCGAATAGTCAAAGAATACAACGTCAGAAATCATTTTGACTGCAAAACAATATATTCTGACCAGAGAAGGCTAAACCTCGTGTGTAAATCACATGAGAATGGCTGCACGTGGAGCTTAGGCGCATCCAATTCAAAGAAGCGTAACAAATGGATTATCAAAAGTATCAGAGGTCAACACACTTGTGTAGAACCAATGCTCACACAAGATCATAGGCAACTTGACAAACACATGATAGCGCAAATCATCCAACCCATTGTCAAAACGAACCCAATAGTCTCCATCAAAACGTTGATTATAGAGATCAAAACGTTTATGAATTATACTCCGTCCTACAAAAAGACATGGTTAGCAAAGCAAAGAGCATTGGAGATGATTCATGGAAATTGGGAACAATCATATGCCAATTTGCCAAAATTTTTGGGAGCTCTGCAATCTTGTATTCCTGGGACTATTGTCGCTACTCAAACAGAATCCGTGTTTGAAGAGGGAGAAATGATACCTGGAAAAAAAATGTTTAAACGTGTCTTTTGCTCTTTCAGTCCGTGCATTAATGGGTTTGCACATTGCAAACCCATGGTACAAGTAGATGGTACATGGCTTTACGGGAAGTATACAGGCACATTATTGATAGCTACAACACAAGACAGTGCTAACCATATCTTCCCGATTGCCTACGCCATTGTAGAAGGGGAGACAACTTCAGCGTGGGGATTCTTCCTAAAGAATTTGAGAAGGCATGTTACTCCGCAAAGTAACATTTCTCTCATTTCAGATAGGCACGCTGCGATTATAAGTGTCTACAACAACACAACTAACTTATGGGTTGGCGACAAATCTCATTTCTTCTGTCTGCACCACATTGCACAAAATTTCCTTCGCGGTAACCCCAACTACAAACATCTGAAGAAATCACTCATGCGAACTGGTGAGAATATTTAATATTTTTTCCACTAAAATATATTTTATTTAATATTTCATTACATATTAAATTTATTGAATATTTACAGGGTACAGATACACGGAGAAAATGCACTGGCGGCATCTTGGGGATATCCGTGCAAACAAACCAAGTGCAGTTGAATGGCTTGATCGGCTACAAAAAAAAGATTGGGTACAATGTTTCGATGAGGGAAAACGTTGGGGACATATGACCACAAATTTGTCTGAGTTGGTTAATTCCATGTTCAAAAGCACAAGATATTTGCCAGTGTCATCTTTGGTTGAGGAGACGAATTTCAAGACCCCAAAGCTTTTTACAATTAGAGGCCGACAAACCCAAGCAATGATCAACTCCGGCTCACAGTATTCTGAAGTCGTCTCTGAGGCAATGAATAGAAATCAATTGGAATCAAATACGTACATTGTTAATGAATTCAACAGACATAATCACACATTTCTTGTAACAGAGACCCAAGCCCCACTTGAAACACCTAGACCACTTGGAAGATTTAGGGTCATGTTACGATCCCAAAATTGTGATTGTGGTGAATATCAGGCTAAACACTTACCGTGTTCTCACGTCATGGCTGCCTGTAAATCTGTTAATGTCGATCACATGAATTATGTGCCACTGCTATTTACTTTGCAAAACATATTGAACATCTACGACAACTCATTTGGTTTACTGCCACACGAATCAATGTGGCAAGAATATGAAGGAGATAAGTGGGGTCCTGATCCAAGGAAAAGAAGAAGTGCAAAGGGTCATCCGATATCAAATCGCATTTCCACTAAAATGGATGAAGAAATTGAACGGGATACCAGGAAAAAATGTAGAATTTGCCGACAACAAGGACATAACAGAACAAATTGTCCTGACATACCTTCATAGAATTGTTTTTTGAAAAATATTATTCTTTATGTATTTTATTTATGATGTCATTTTGTATGTTCCATATTTTTTTTGTTATTTTTGATTGTTTAAATTTTATCATATAATATAATTGATATATGATAATTATATATTCATTTTATTTTTAATTTTTTTTACAAGTCTGGTTTTTTTTTATTTTTAATCTATTTATTTTTCATCACTTTTCCCTTTTTTTAATTATTAAACCAAAAAAAATACAAAAAAATACCAAAAAAATCATAATTTACAAAAAAAATCATTTAAAAAATTAAAAAAAAAAACACATGTACGGAAGTCGGGGGGGTGAATTCCCGACTTCCAAGCTTAAAAAAAAAAATTTTAAAAACATAAAAAAGAAATCTGGGCACAGTGAGAAGTCGGGTTTCCAAACCCAGACTTCCCACTTTCACTAAAAAGAGTAGTATTTTGAGATTTTTTTCAAAAAAAAAGGTGTATATTGGGTAATATTTGATGGAAAAGGGTGTATATTGGGAAAAAAACCACTCTCAGAAACCAATAGGGAATATGAATGAACAGTTGGTGGGCACTTGGGGATAGAGATATTATAAGTTATTTTCAGATGAAGACGGTCCAAAATTTAACAAAGTTAATCAGAAAAGACAACAAGAAGTAGAATTTTGTGTCTGTTGTCGTGTTTTACATATTTGATCATAAACTTTTGTTATACTAATTGATTATAAGCAAACATGATTAGTATGTTTTATATTCTTAATTTGTGGAATGAATTGATTGAGCAGAGGGTGATTGCAAATATGACATGGCAGCGGAGGATGAGATCTGATGCTATTTATGCAGTACATGCAGTTATATAACAGAATTAGGCACTCATGATTCAGCATAAATATCAAGAGAAATCACTGAAATTTGCTATTTTAAAAAATATGTAATTTTAGTCAGCATCAAATTGAGGACGTTGAAAGTAAGAGATTTAAGGTTGAACCAGTGGGAATCGCCTGAGAAAACATCATGTCAGTAAAAAGGGGTGGGGCTGATGCAGTGGACTGAGTGGAGACATGAAGAAAAGGAGAGAGGCTTGTAGAGTGGAGACTAGAAAAGCAAAGAAGAGGAAAGAGAGGCCTTTAACAATGAAGGTGAGAGTTTCTAAGAGCTTAGTGCTAGATCTTTAATAAAAATCTTGAGCTTAAAATCTGATCTTCACTAAATCTTTCAATAAAAGAGGTGAAGAGATCATCAACATAAAGAATGAGTTCTTGTAGAATAACCCTCAACATCTACACATTATTCAAACAAAAATAATTTTTTTTTTCTTTCTCTCTCCCTATGATCTCAAAATGAGATCTACCACTTAAGAAAAAAATTGAAGGAATTTTAAAAGATCTTCAATCCTATATAACACTATAGGATCCACCAAAAAGTGGTCTAAGATCCCAAGCGGTGGTTTTAGTTCATGGTTCTTGAAGACCTTTGTCTTCGAAGCCAAAGCGACCACACCACGGTGTATGATAGTGCCACATAGAGACTTACTACGTTAAAAAATTATAATTTTAGTTTTTTCATTTCAAAATATAGAAACATTTAGTTCTTTTATTTTAAAAAAATTTATGATCTTAATCCTTTTATTTTAAAAAATTCTTAATTTTTGTCAAATTCTTAATTTTATCTATATTTTATTTCTTTTCTTTTTGTCCAATTTAAACCTAAATTTAGATTATTCATTTAAGAGTAATCAAGAAATGATTTAATTAATTATAGTGTAAAAAATAAAACAGACAAAATTAAAGACTAAACTAAAATTATAGCTTTTATAAAATACCAATACCAAAATTATGAATTTTCTAAGATATGAGGATCAAATGTTTGAATTTTGAAATAGAAGAATCAAAATTATAAAAAATTTAAAATAGAAAATCAAAATTACATATTAAATAAAATAAAATGATCAGAGTTATATTTAATCAAAAAATTATTTAACTCCCCTACATATTAGGCCTTAAGTGTGAAAGAATAAAAGCTCTTGCTATTTACAGTACAATTTTTTTCCTCTCAATTTCTCATTATAGATTTTTTCTTAAAGTACACCATTTTTACTTTTTGAAAATGTCTTTATGAAATTACATATACTTATTTTAAAAATATATCTCCAGAACTATAATTTATAATTTCAAAATTATTTTTTAATAAAATATCACTAAAAATTTAAAAAGATTGAAGAGATAAAGAAAAAGATAATAAATATTTATTTTATACTCATGTTTGCTAATCTTATTTTTATCCTGTTATTAGTATTTTTTAAATCCTATCTAAAATCTCATTTTTATTATTCTTTAAATCCTAATTTTAAACTATCTTCATCATATATTTACTATATAATATTATATTTTCATCATTATTATATAATATTTTGTATTTTCCTTATGTGGCCCTTCAAACTTTTTCTTTTGCGTTTCTGAAGAAGCTTATCAAATAATGACCTAAATTTAGCATCACGCACCGACAATTACAACTTAATGGAAACGATCCACTTCGAAGAGGTAGCCTTGGCACGTATTTGCCAAGTGGGAAAAAAAGAAAAAAACCTTGAGGTGCCTCATGAACAATTTATTCATAAAATGATGAAACATAATGATTGAGATAATTTATTCAGTTTACTAAAACTAGTACGAATACAACGACCAACCATTGTTTTGTTTTATTTGAATAGCAGAGTAAAAGCGAGGTACAAAACTGATTCCTATCATCCAGCCTTGGAACATTTCTTACCCCTACGCCCTTGTAATTTTTATATCAGATATATATGCAGATGAGTCACGTGTAGAAGATTGACATTTCAGTTAAAACATGATCATAAACATGTAATATTTAAATAACAATAAATTAGTTCAAATATTCTTGAGGCCTATGCAAGACTGACAAGGAAATCCAGGAAATGACAAACCTGGCTAGCACAAAGCATGATTCAGAGACCAAATTCATTCTAGTACAGAAGTGAACAAAGTCTAGAATCAACCCTAACATCTCCAAAACAACATCTGCATTACTTTAACTATTCCAAAATTCCATATATTGCTTATGGGTAGTAGCAAATGCAACAACATACTCCAAAATCATATATATAAGCAAAACATTAAATTCAAGACAAACCGATGTGGGGATAACAACGATAGACCAATAATAGTCCAATTGACTTGAGAAACAAGAAATGATGACACAAAACTACGCGTCTACACCAATGAAAAAGGAGCGGAAACTGAAACCATGAAACAAGGTTAACACAATTTATTCTTAGCCATGCCAATGCCACCTTGCCGGCTGGTTAAATTGGTGCACCCCACAATGCTACTTCAATTTGGACATGTGATATCTATATAGGTAGATATGGAGTATGAACACAACCACAATCCCATGCCTGTATGGTAATAATAAAAGAACATGGGAATCCAACTTAAACACCTAAACCTGGACATACTACCCACTAGTTTGCTCTAGAAACCACAAACCGAGCAACACTAAGCTCCCCTGTCAAAAGAAAAAAAGACCAGACAAGAGGAACAAATCAAGCCAAGTCTATCATAATACACAAAGGGCCTGACTGCCAATTTATCACAATGCTAAATGCCATTACCGCAATATAACAAGATATGAAGGGGCTAAAACTTCTAAGGTAGATGCATGCACCTGATCCTTCCACATCAGGCTGCTCCAAAGAGATTAGACACACAATAGTTGTCCCTGCAAAATTTACAGCCGTAATTTGAAAAACAGTTCCTTAGATGAATGTCCAATTATCTAATTAACTCAGGACTGACTCTGAGTTCACATGGTGACCTTGACCCCCCGAATTACTATTAAATCCAACTACAGGTATAGAACGCTGAGCAAAATCAAGTAATTGTTTTTTCTGGCGGTCATCAGTGTGAGGTAGACTTGCACGTAGGAGCTCAACTGGCATTTCCTTACTAATAGCTCTGGCAACATCTGAACCAATGCAAGCCATATCTGGTGTCCCTTGTATAAGGAATGATTGCATGACACTATCATATTTGTTCACACAATACTTGGTCAGAAGGCCAAAGAATCCATCAAATGTAGCCTGCCAAAGAGAACGATTTGCAATATTGTAGTTGCTAGCAGCATGAGGATCAGTTAGAAGTTCAGTTGCCCTCTCAAGCACAGACACTAGAATAAGGGAAGCCCCATCTCCAGCAGAACTTCCAAGGGGACGTAAGGGAGGAGGCTCGGAAGTATAAACAACTGCTGCTAGACAAGCACTTATTGCACTGAGATCCATTTCCCGAATGCACCTTGAAACAACCCTTGCAAGGTTACTTATAGTTTCTGCTGCAGATGGATCGGAGGGAAGGCCACCAAATAAGAACCTTAAATGACGAAAGATGGCCATGCAGACTGTCCGCATGAGCTCACTACCAGGAAAGAGCAGTTGAAGGTACCTAGCAAGTAGCTTTCGACCCTTGGGTAGAGAAACTATCCTGAGAAAAACAAAGTCATCTTTTGCAGCACGTGTAACCGTATGTCCATTCTTTCCCAATGGATCAACTAACTGAAGTGAGGCAGCAAGTCCTTCCAGAAGACCTTGCCGTTTCCGTTTTAACACAAGACCACCATCTTGAAGCTGATTAAACTGTAGGAAACGGTCAATATCCTCTACATCAAGAAGAAGATAAATACCATCTTCAATTGTGACCCTAGCTGCAAGCATTGGTTCCTGTTCAAGGGGTTTCTCTGAAATGCCTTGCTCGGGGCTACCTGCATGCGAGGAATTGGGAGGATCAACTTCCAGTAGAGGACGGGGCCTGCGAATTGATGAGAATGGAACTCTCCCTAGTGCATCAACCTGAAGAAAAGCATGTGGTTCAGCATTAGAAGAGGGTCGTAGAGGGAGTTCCTTTATTTGAGCTGGAGAAAAGTGATGCCTCAATTTAGCACCAGAAGACTTTTTCGCAAGACAGCCTTGGTGGTAATAGTCATCAACATATGGATCATTACTGTGTGTTGCTACAAGCTGCATTCTAAGAATATTCTCAATTTCCTCAGTAGTCATATACTTGGACCTAAATCGGGGCCATCCACTATTGCTTCTCGGGCCACCCATATCAAAACCCTGTGGGGGAAACCGGAGATTCTGTCTACCTAATTGAGCTGATTTTGGAATTTGCTCCCTCATTTCCATCTGCCCAAGCATTTGATCATATTTGTTAATCATGGGTATACCTGATGAAATATTGGGATGATCTCCAGGATATAACGCTGCCTGGTTTACCAATTGATTCTGAATTATCTGATTAAGAGGGGAACCAGTAGAAAATTGACGCATGTTTCCACCAAAAGGTGGCCCATGGTTTATTCCACTCAACTGTAATGCAGAATTGGGGAAATGAGATCGATTTGGTGGTGATAGTGCCATCTGAGCTCCTGTGGCGTGATAAGAAAGGTTTAAGTGGCCTGAATTCTGACTTGGAGAAGCCTGATGAGATCTACCACCAGGTGGAGGATAAGAAGTAAATGAGGAGTTTGGTACCAAACTTGGTTCACTAGAAAAATGAGAAAATTCCTGCTGCTTGTCAGGATATAAAGATGTTCTATGCAAGGGCCTTGACTCTTGTAAGTGTGCAATGGTGGAATGTGGTTGTGATGACCATCGTTTGCCATCCTGAGTAGTTTCCGTACCATACAAATGTTGATCAATCCAGTTGGGAGCCGATTCACTAGGTTGGAGCTGGTGATGTTGTTGCTGCCTTTGCTGCTCAGGATAAGAGGATGTTCTGTACAGGGCGGCCTTTGGTTCATGTAACTGAGAAAGAGAAGAATGAGGTTGTGATGACATTCTTCTGCCATCCAAAGAACCTTCATTATCATAAGCATTCTGTTGATACCAATTAAGAACATCATCCTTGTGTGCCCATTCAACCGCAGAATCTGAACAAGGTATAAGATTATAATTAATTCAGTTCAGCGGAAAAACATTGCAAACATTGACAAAGTACAAACTTCAATCATGAAACAGTTGCTTCATCAGATAATAAGAATTTGGAATTGTTGACCGTATAAAGTGGGATCTTGAAGCCAGACTATCTGTAATAAGCTTGATGCATTTGATTTATATTCTCTAGCTTGAAAGGGAGCATTGTATATCATGTTAGAAACAGTCAAATCATGCTGAGGATATCCTTAGGCAAATCTTTTTTTTTTTTCACTTTTCAAGTTAAACAAAGGCCACTCCAATTTAATCTGTTCCAACTTTCAAGTATTAATCATTAAATCTAACAGCTAGTTTATAGCTTACACTTCACATAAACAACTACCGAGTAAACGATAGGCATCGGAGTATAATGGAAGAATATCCATATAACGGAATTCTAACAAAATGTAAGTAGAAGATATTTTGAGAGAAGAATTTTAGAAATGAAAAGTGAAAAATATTATTGGCCACTGAACTTTGTGTTACAACTTGGTATATATAGGCTTACATAGTTAGTTATGACAGCTGTGAACAGCTGTCAATAACTAACCTACTACTAACTCAGTAAACTGACACACTTACCTGAGAGTGCAGTTGAATACTGCAACTCTCTGTACAATACTATATAATTAAAACCAACGCAAAATAGGGGCATTATTATTTTTTGATTAAAAAAATACTGGCAAATTCTTTAAAATTGCTTTACTCACTTTCCCTTGATCCCTGTTCACCAATAAATCCTGCGCCTTTTGGTTCACTTACAACCTTGTTCAACTGAAATTAAACCCCAAAAAAAAAAAAAAACTTAATCTTCATATCAACATGCATAAAGCATAAATGAGCATTATTATCAAAATCATAACAGAAACTGAAAGCTGAGCACACAAGTAATACAGTAAATAAAGATAAAAGAACTAATTTTTGTGATAGAGACAGAACTTACTAATTTAGTTAATAAATACAGTGGAATAAGCTTGAAATGTCAAAGGAATCGGGTAAAGTAGAGTAGCCTTTCATTTAAACAACTCTTCTACTTTCCTTCTTTCACTTTCTTTTTTCTAATGTTCTTTTATGAGTGATAACAGGTAAAGTCCCAAAAGTTTAAAATCCCTGTATACATGTTTGCATAATATAATTTTCTCCCACGTTTTTATCCAATAGAACAATTTCAATTTTCAAGTGAAAACATGTGATGGAAATTTTATCCATATATCTTTCTCAGACTAATAATTTTAACCAAGGGTAGAAAACCTTAATAGTGTGCCAAGATTTTGCAAAGGTTCTAAAAAGATTCAAGTTGCATGATTCACACCATACTGATTCATAGGAAAGACTTATGATTTGGATTGAACAACAGAAGAGATTCTGGCATACTACTCATAATGATTTCTCTCTCATTTCCCAAGAAGGCACATGTTGTAACAAGGAAACAGAAAATAACAATGAGAATAAAATACACACCAAATTTATTAAATAACAACTAAGAATTGGTACATTTTTAATCCTCACTATTCCTAATTGTCAGTCTAGCCCCTCCAATTTTACCAAAATCCCCATGAAAAAGCCTCTCAATTTCAAGTCAGATCACATGTTGGACCATACCCAAGATGAAAAGCAAACTACTTTATAATAGAATAAAACAGGATCTACTGTTTTCCTATCCCATAGAAAACCAGAATATCAATCATTTTTAATGCTCCTCCCCCTATTCATCACCTGAATACTAATATTTATTTTTCTTTCATTGTGGAACTTTACTAGCAGATTTCTAGGTTGTCTGGTATAATATCTAGCTAGCTAAGTAACCTTTTCCCTTTCCTGCTTCAATCCTGCATGATTCTATGAAACATCAGCAGCACCAAAAAATGGTCCAAGGACCAAGATTCTATATTTACTATCTATGTTCATTATTAATTCAAGGGATCAACTGTATTGTCAATATTTTAAAGTGTGGATTTGGTATTAGAAGCAGCAGCTAATGCTAATCTCAAGGACATTGCTAATATATGATATGCTTATGGAGAAGCACATACTACAAAATATGGTTCATTTCAACATATCAAAATAATTTAGAAACTACACTTCTCACTCGTCAAACTTAGAAAACTCCAACTCTCTAGCATAATAGCCTGGTCAACAAGCTTAGAATCACTAAAATGAGAGTTAGCATACAATAAGAATATTACACTCAAGCAAAAGATCAAGCTTCTTACTTGATACCTCAAACTAACGTAAAGCAAAACTCTCTTCCTAGTCAACAAAAATTCGATTCCATCAATATGAGAATATTGAGAAACATGACCAAACCAATTTCTTCGTTTCAGCTCTTTGTCACAGGAATATTGAGAAATTTTAAAAAAGAAAACAAATAACACTGAACAATCTGGTAAACTAGAGGTTCAGAATATATCAATAACAGTAGAAAAATCATTTTTACTTCTTTCTCCAACACAAGCCTTAACTGATATACATGAATCAATACAGGGTTACTTTGTTCATATTAGAAATTTTAATATATATATATATATATATATATAATAAAAATAAATAATTTATCAATTCTTTAATCAGTACAAGCAGATTGAGATAATATCATCGTAACAATATTCAGTCACTTATCTAATTAAAATCTCAAGCACTCAACGAGAGAATAATATATCATAATTTGACAGCCTTACCTTCCAAAAAGTAGTACTTAGATCATCAATATCAGAAAGAGATTTTAAATCCTCAGCCTGCAAAGTGAAAGTTAGTTGCTAAAAAGTTATAGTATCATATCCATAACAAATTAAATAACAACTAACAAGAAATATCCATTGATTTTTAGGTGGGGGGGGGGAGCAAAGACTATACCAAAAGCATAAGATTAACATGTTTATATTTCAAATTATTCTATAAACAAAATTTGAACTTAAAGTCGAAATTAACCTCTTCTCTATTGAGAATGAACTCCTCCTTATTAGACTCAAGCAAATCATCATCGTCTAACCCTCCCAACTCAACTTCTTGAACAGCAGTGTCTGAACCGAAAAATGCATATTGTGATGCATCAAAAACTGCACCCTCTGCATAGGAAAAAAAATGGTTTCAACCAGTAGAACTATTTAACATGAAACGTACAGGATGCACTGTTGGACATAGCAGAGAATTCCCATGTGACTGAGACACCGAAACATAACATCAAGTGAAATAAAAAACACAAGTAAGACAAAACAAAGACGAGAAAAATTGCATAGTAATCTTAATTTTGAAAAGCGTGAAAATATCATTGGAAGTGCAACAGTTCTTTCACTAAAATGGGAAAAAAATGTTATTTAAAATAATATTCAAATACAAAGCATTGACACGTGGTGAAACTGCTCTTAACTCAGCACTATCTGCATTTGCAGGAAATAAAACTGTCATGAATAAACAACCAGAGTAAAGCAGACAGAGAAAACCGTTACACAGCCACCAAACACCATGGTCATCAACTAAAGCAGTCAACAACAACACACCCCAAAAGATGACAACAAAAATTAACACAAAATTCCAATTCATATGAAATAATCAGCATGTTAAACTTTCTAGAATTTGCAAAACTATCAACTATAGCTGAATGTTTTGGTTCAGCTACTCAGCCGGCCATGTAAGAACTTGGAACGTGAAGCTTAAAAGGCTGCTGTGTGTAAACTGAAGATAACAACCAATCAACAATAGAAATTAAAAAATAAGAGCTTCATAACAACAATAGCCAGTAGGTAATATTGGATCAATTTTCCCATAATTCAAATCAAATTAGTGGATAAAACAGACCAGATCTATATGAACAAACTGAATAAAAAAAAACACACACAAACACCTATCGAAGAAATGGTTAGGCAAAAATGAAAACAAAATTGAATACAAGAAGGTGAAGCAAACCTGTGGGAACATTTCCCAGTTGCCTAAGATCCTCTGTGTTGGGAGTTCCCCCAACATCGCCCCCAGCTCTAAACCCATCCATATCCACCATGAAAACAGAAAACCCAGAAAGTAAAACAAAAAAAAAAATCAAAGAGAAAAGAGAACCCAATACGAAAAAGTTTGAATCTTGAAACACTATCCGTGCAAAACTTGAAACTTAAACCGAAGCAAAAGGGGAAGTAGAAGAAGAAGAATATCCAAGCAAATGATTTAGCACATGAAAAAAGGATTATAATTCGGATCAAAGCGAAGCAGAAGAAAGGGAGACAGAAGATAAAAGAGAGAAAGAAAGGATAACCCTACAACTACAAAGATATTGATTGAGATTTATTTGAGAATTTTTTTTTTTTTTCCCAAGGAACCCTAAAAGAAAATTGTTTTTTAAACAGCAGTTACGGATCCAGAGGATTTAAAAAAAAAATTATAAAACACAAGTATCCTTCCCCCAGTGGTAATCCAGTTCCAGCCCAATAAAATTATTATGGACATAGCTGCCTGAGACATCTGGTTAAGTTATGAGGAGGATTTAGTTTAATGTAATTTAATTTGATTTAATTTAATGAAGTACAATAACCTGGGAAGGAATTATTTGTATAAAAAAAATATACATTTACATTAATAATGCTTATATCTATTGAAGTCTTGTAATATAATAAATAATATATACAGTTCCAATGTAAAGTTTTTTTTATAATATAATCTAATCACAAATAATTGTCTATAATAAATTTATTATTTTTATAAGAACTCTTAAAAATGATCCTAAAAATTATTTGCAATTATTTAATATAAAAAATTAAATTAACATATTAATCTCTTTCATTATTTTAAAGTTTAGAAATTACACAGTTTAGATTAACTAGTATTTTAAATAATGCATTATATAAGATAATTTTTTATTTTTATATAAGTAATACTCTACCTCATGTATTGTATAAGATAAAGTTTTTATATAATTAAATTCAAAATAAATAATATTTTTAAATTTTTAAATTATATTATTATTGAATGTAATAATAAATAAATATTTTTTACTATGTGATAAATAAATATTTTTAAACATATAAATTAGATTTTGAATTTACAATCAACAATATAAATTATAATATGACTATTTTAACTATTAATAGGTTGTTTTGAATAAATTACTTATATTCGTTTTAAAAATAGTTATAAAAAAATAACAAATTGTTGGTCGAAATGGTATTAAACTTAGTTTTCTTAAGCAATGTCTTAAGTTCGAGCAATGTGGATGAAAAAAATATGGTTGAAAATGAAAATTTCCACTAAACCTAGTCCGTCAAGTTTTCCGACAAAAATTAGTTATCAACAAAGTCAATGAATACTACATAGTAATAACATACTTACAAAGAAAAAATAATAGTGATAAAAATAGTTGATTGAAAAACAAATAGACATAAGATAGTTGGGAGGAAATTTACTGGTTGTAAGAGTAGTAGATAGAAATTTTGATATTGAAATTAGTTTAGATTTAATTTTAATTACATCTAATAATATAAAATTAGTTTTGATCCAAAATTAAAATAAATAGATAGTTTTAAGAGTAAATTTTGGTTATTTACTCTACTCAAGATAAAGATATCACTCATATTATATTTTTTCATCACCAAGTATATAAATAAACTAGTATAAAATTATTTTTACTTAATAAATGATTTTGAATTCAAGTCTTAGGTGTACAACTATTAAATATTCAGAAGAAAAAAAATTCATTCATAATAAAATTATCTCCATGGACTGTACTATTACTTGTACCAAAAAAGATAGATATTGTCATGTTTATCTATCCACACTTTAAGTTTGGGGCAAAATATTAGTAATTTTTTATTTTTTTAGATAAAACATTAAATTTGATATATTGTAATAATTGTTTGTTATTTATTGATGTGTATGTTAGTTTTAGTTTATTAATTTAAATGTTTGTTTGTGTGCATTTTGGTTTCTTATTTAGGAAGATTTAGAATATCGTGGTCAAGGAATTAATTTAAATTTTGTTTACGGGAAGCCTAAATGAGAGTAGTGAGTGGTTTGCATAGAAATTACATGATAAAAAAAGTTAAAAGATAAAGAAGTCCAAGTAAAAGTATATACCAAACAAGGAAATCAAATTTTTATTATTGTTAAATGTATATATATTATAAAAAAAATTTAAAATATAATTAACATTTAATTTAACTATTTACATATTACTATTTTTTATATAGCAATTTTATAATGTAAAAAAGAGTTCACATTTTGTGTATATTATAATTTATATTCAACTATAAGAAATAATAACTACAAAGTATGGAATTTATTTGATGTGTATATGTTTGGGGTTAACTTTTTGATGACTTTTTGTTTTTCCTAGTCATTAATACTTTCTAGTAGTGCTTCAAGTGGCAAAAATGACAAGTGGGAGTATTTTTTTTTTTTTTGTTAGTGTAAGTACCTGTTGATTTAAAGAGTAAATGTAGCATGCATCTGTTGCATGAAAGTTAAAATCTATGTACTTCAAAGAGTTACATCTCCTAAAAATCCACCCAACTTAAAAATGCACGTTTGAAACCACATTATAAAGCTTTTTAGGCACGATTTTTTGAACACTATACCTTAGCTTGTGTGTTCAAACCCATTCTAATGTGATTTCAAACAGGCTATAAATAGAACCCTATTGTACTTCGAAAGCTTAATGAGAAGTGACATTTGAGTATTTCTCAATTTGTGAAAATCTTCCCTTTGCTTTTGCATAAAGAATTAAATTAGGTTTTATCAAGACAACTTATTACAATCAAATTCATGACTTATCATCTACCTTCTCAATTTTTTATCTGCTTACCAAAACAACTTATGACACACAATATTGTGTATTTCAACTTAAGAGGAGAGGATAATGTAATATTTGCATCTCTAAAGGGAGAGAAATATAATTTACTTTATATATTAATATAAGAGGCGAGGACACTATAATACCTGTATCTGGGGAATTAAACTGTATATTTCAACATAAAAAAGGTGAACAATGTAAGATTACCATCTCTCAAGGAAAGTGTAATTTACTCTCTAAATTATTATGAAAGTACTTTCATCCTTTAGCTTGACAAGAATGCATAGATTGGTAGAATTTTCCATTACTATGCATGGCTATTGTATTGGAATTCCAATCATGAATCGGATCATATTATGAATGGTAAGTTACATGATCAATAAAACAACATATGTAAAGCTATTTTCGCTCTGGTCCTCTTTAAAAAAAAAATTGCAATTTCTTTTTAACATGTCTCCGTGTTCGCTGACCTAGACAAAACTATACATGTTGATAGATGCAACAATGGTATAAAATAGACATCCAAATCCAATAGCCATGTCAACATTTAACTACATCTTTATGGCTAGGACCAATGGCAGAAAAAGTATAATAGGAACAAGAATGTAAAAAAATTAAAAAGCCCAAAAAACAAAACAAAAAAAATATCCCCATATTATAAAGTTAATTACACCACAAAATAAAAATGAGGCTAAAACACTTAGAACAGATATTCATTGAACCTCCCTAATCAAAATAATTAGGTACCAAGCTGCCTGCCCAAATCATTTGTCAAAAATTCATGTAAAAGGAATCAGCACACATTTTCAACCATCCATCATCAAAGTGGCCACTTGATTTCATATTCCCCCCATATATTTCCAGATAGGAAAAGGAGCAAGTGAACAATGAACACCTCAGCAAATTTCCAAAGAAAACAATGCCAAAGTCAGAGAAACAGTGAAGGAAAAAAACTAAAAATTCTCAAGATAACATAACACATCTACAAATTGACAACTCAAGTGCAAAAGATAAATTATGCAACAAGTTCAACATGACTTATTCTTCAACAATGTTCCCTTGAATTTCAGAATGCCAGCTGGTCAACCTGTGTCTCAGTGAAATTTGCACCCCCTCAATGGCCCTTCCTTACGTTTCAGCAGAATGATTCTATCACAGATATGATGTGAGTACAACCCATAAATCCCCATCCTTTTATATATAATAAGGAAACATGGGAACCAAATATGTCCTAAACCTGTACATGCTAACAACTACTATGTCCCTACCAGCCACACATAGTAACAATTATATAAGCTCCCCTGTCAAGAGAAAAAGAAAAGACATGAGGAACAAGTCAAGCCGGGTCCAACATAAAAGGCCTGATTGCAAATTTATCACAAAGCTGCGGATTATGACAAGTAGACAATTAAGGTGAGGCAGAAGCCTCCATCATAGATGCAACTCAGCAACTCGCACTTTCCAAATTTAAGATTTCTCCAGATGTACTTGAACAGATGCAAGGTTGTCCTTACGACATCAGTGTGATCATCAACCAGAAAACCATTATCAACAGGTGAACTTCTCATGTAGATCCATCAACTTAACACTGTTTCTGAGTTCACATGACTGCCACTACCCCCAGTGTTGCTGTTAAATCCTACCACAGGAATGGAACGTTGCGCAAAATCCAGCAATAACTTCCTCTGGCGCTCGTCAGTGTGAGGAAGACTAGCACGCAAGAGTTCAACAGGCATTTCTCTACCAATAGCTTTGGCAGCATCTGGTCCAATGTCATCCACATCGGAGGTACTTTGTATAAGCATGGATTGCATGATACTATGATATTTATTCATGCAATACTTAGTGAGAAGGCCAAAAAATTCATCAAATGAGGCCTGCCAAAATGAACGATTACCCATGTTGAAGTTGCAAGCAGCATGTGGATCAGTTAGAAGTTCAGTAGCCCTCTCAAGAACGGATATTAAAATAAGGGAAGCACCATCTCCAGAAGTGCTTCCGATGGGGCGTAGAGGAGGCTGCTCTGCAGAACAAACAACTGCAGCAAGGCAGGCACTAAGAGCACCAAGATCCATTCCTCGGACACATTGGCAAACAACCTTGGCAAGGTTATTTGTAGTCTCTGAAGCTGCCGAATCTGAGGGGAGACCACCAAATAAGAATCTTAAATGACGAAATACGGTCATGCAGACAATCCTCATAAGCTCACTGCCAGGAGAAAGCAACTGAAGATACTTTGAAAGGAGCTTACATCCCTTGGGAAGAGATACCAACCTTAAGAAAACAAGATCATCCTTAGCAGCAAGCCCAACTTTGTGTCCATTCTTTCCCAGTGGATCAACAAGTTGAAGTGAAGTTGCTAGTCCTTCCAACAGGACTTGCCTTCTTCGTCTTAAATGTGTTCCACTATCTTGTGGCTGATTAAACTGTAGGTAACGATCAATATCATCCACATCAAGAAGAAGACAAAGACCATCCTCAATTGTGACTCTTGCAGCAAACCTAGGTTCCTGCTCAAGGGGCTTCTCTGAAATCTTTTGATCAGAGCTAGAAGAAGTGTTTGGAGGGTCAACCTCAAGAAGAGGGCGAGGACGACGAATAGAAGAAAATGAAACTCTCCCTAGGGCATCAATCTGAACAAATGAATGTGGCTCAGTATTAGAACGGGATCGTGGAGGATATTCCCTTATTTGGCTTGGGCAAAATGGATGTTTTAACTTGGCCACAGAAGGTTTTTTTGCCAGACAAGCTTGGTGGTAATAGTCATCTACATATGGGTCATTACTATGAGTCACAGCATGTTGCATTCTGAGAATGCTCTCTATTTCATCACTTGTCATATACTTGGACCGAAACTGAAATGAACCACTGTCACTCTTTTGGCTACTGGCATCAGAACCATGTAGGGAAAAACGAAGACTATGTTTACCTTTATGAGTTGATTTTGGTCTATGATCTCTACCATCGGCGATTCCATGCATATGTTCATATTTGCTAATTACAGATGAGCCAGAGGAAGCGTGGGGATTGAATAAATGGGACTGGAAGCCTGATAAGTAGCCTGCAGATCGCTGACCAGGATGATGCAGTCTATGCTGCTGCTGTTGTAATTGAGTCATCAAGTGAGGAGATACCGGTCCATTATGAAGGTGTAATTGTTGCTGTAACATATTATTAAGGAGATTTGAATGATCTCCAGGATACAACCCTGCCTGGTTGAGCAATTGATTCTGTATTCGCTGATTAAGATGGGAACCAGTAGGAAATTGGCGTGTGTTTCCACCAAAATGTGACCCAAGATTTAATGCACTCAACTGTAGTGCAGAATTGGATAAATGCGAACGATTTTGAGATGATAGCGCCATCTGAGCTGCTCCAGTATGATAAGGAATGTTCAAGTGTCCTGTACTATGGCTTGGAGAACCCAGCTGAGATAGACCACCAGGGGGAGGATAAGAAGTAAATGAAGACTTGGGTACCAAAATTGGTTCACTAGAAAAACGAGGAAGCTCCTGTTGTTTTTCAGGATATGAAGATGTTCTGTACAAGGGCTTTGATTCTTGTAAATGCGCAATGGAGGAATGTGGCTGTGATGACCATCGTTTGCCATCATGATCAAGAGCAGTTTCTGCATCACAAAAATGCTGATCAAGCCAGTTAGGAACTGGTTCACTAGAGCAATGTTGGAGGTGGTACTGTTGCTCCTGCCTTTGCTGCTCAGGATATGAAGATGTTCTGTACAAGGGCTTTGAATCATGTAAATGGGCTAGGGAAGAATGAGGCTGTGATGACCATCTTTTGCCATCTGTAGAACCTTCACTATCATAAGCATTCTGATCATACCAGTTAAGACTATCTTCCCTTTGTGACCATTCAGAAGTAGAATCTGCATAAAATATAAAAATATCAACAAATCACTAAACTAAAAAATATTGC
The DNA here is from genome assembly GCA_013407115.1 of Glycine latifolia. Classification (NCBI taxonomy): domain Eukaryota; kingdom Viridiplantae; phylum Streptophyta; class Magnoliopsida; order Fabales; family Fabaceae; genus Glycine; species Glycine latifolia. The sequence continues at coordinate 34,867,725 of CM023955.1, forward strand.
ACATATTGAAAAAGGAGGAATAGAGTAGAGGTGCTAAAAACCCAGGAATACATAGTTAATTTGATTACAAGACACATAACTGCATCTTAAAGCATAAATAATAAAATCTTAAGTGAATTTTACACACACACAGACCTGAAAATTCATGATACTAGAGGCAATCCCTCTGATGAAATGTCACATATATAACTTACAACTACATGCCCTTCCTCAATTATTAGTGTGATTACTACATAGCACAAGGAATTTTAGTAAAGTTACTACATATTAAGTTGCCATCACTTTTGTCAGGAAGTTTTCTACTTAAATACCATCAAATTAAGGATAAACTTGTAGCAGAAACCCCACCCTATCCATTAGCATAGAATAGTCGTACACATGCTATCACAAGTTGTAAATATATGCTTGTATTCATGATTTTATACATCCCCCTGTCCATTAGCATACGCCCACTAACTTAAGGTAATTTGCTATATTTGTCTATTGAAAAATAATAGAAGTTGTGGGTGTGTTTGTAGATCTACATATGCCATGCTAAAACACTCTTAAGAAGCAATACATAACCACATTGAGTATAATACTAGTATCGAGTCTATTGACAATGCAATTCTTACAAAAAAATATAAAAAGTATTGCTTACATGCATCAATTTTTTTCTCAGCAAATGATCAAAATATAATAAAAATCTATAAAAATAATTAAAATAAATTAATAATTATAATTATAATTATTATTAAAAACAGAAGCACTTGACTTATTGAATCATAGCTTTCCCATAAGCAAAAGTCTATGGATCTCTGTTACACTTGCACATAAACGAAGTCACATGTTTTCTTCTCATTAAAAATACAATAAAAAAAGGGGGGAAGGCTAATCCAGATTAAAAGTGCCAAACTGCAAGTATAAGTTCGATATCGGATATACAAATTACAAACAGATACTTTATAGTTTACACTTAAACAAACATCCACATCAGAGAATAAAGGAAAAATATTTTGTTAGAAATGATAGATAAATAAATAAATTAAGAAAGATAAAAGCAAAAGGTATATTATTTTTGTTTTAACAAGAAAGAACAAATTGGTGAGTTCTTTACAATTTTTTTACTCACTTTCTCTTGATCCCCGTTCACCAATAACACCTGCACTCCTTGGTCCACTCACGACCTTGTTCAACTGAAATGGATAAAATAAAAAAGATTCTTAATCTTTGTATTGATTTGCATAAGGAAGAATTAATAACCATTCATAGAGACAACCAGACAAGCAGTATGATCAATATCATAAAAGACGCTGAATAATAAAATAAGTACAGGGGGTGGGGCACATATCAAGACAAGATAAAACATGAGACAATTTTTTACTTGATGCCAAAAACATTCAAACAAGTTTGAAATGCCAAAGGAACCAAGCTAATCATATTAACCTTTCATTTATCCACCTCTTTCACTCTTCCCTTTCTTTTTCTTTAATAATGAGAAACAGCTACATTGAAAAAATTAATGGACTTACCAACTGCAGGAACTTATGTGCAAATAAGCATAAAAAGGGAACAGAAAAAACTAGTATGCTGCACGGAGAAACTTAGAAATACAGTAGAATACCGACTGGCTCCATTAATGCAGTAGCACAAATACCTTTTACCAACAAGCCTTTTACCAATATAGTTTCTTTCGGTATTTTTCTTTAACTTTCCAGCTTTCAAGGTTAATCACAAGTGCAAATTGTCATAGTGAGGTAAGGTAAAACAATTTTTTTCTTTTACTATGGTTCAAAAGTGGGGACGGGAAGGGAACGAAGAAGAGAAAAACCTTGTTTGGTATGGACGTATGGTTGAAGGGGAGGCCGAGAGTAAGAGGGTGGAAAGGGCCCCCTTATTTGGTTTTCAAGGGGAGACTAGGGAAAATAATACTATGATACTGTTAAATACTTGAAACTTGTAAGTATTAATGGAAGGGACAAGAAAGGATATAAAACCTCATCAAAAACTATAAACCACTTTCTCTCACTCCACAGCCCCCAATACTAAAGAGGGGACAAAAATGGGAAGGGAGAGATTTTAGTCCCCTCTCCCTTACACATTGCTGGGTTGATTCCTAAGGATGCCACTTTGCATTTTCCTCCTTGCACATAAATGACATTGACAGAAGTCTACAGTGAGTGACAGGAGCCTATACAGTAACTTGTCCATGATAGTGACAGGACACATGACTGCAGCAGCAAACCAGCTGGCCTGAATTTCATTGAACCAAATGGAATGTTTCACTTGGATACAGTTCGTACTGGTTGAATCCAGTTCAAGGTCAGTTGGATAAAATCAAAACCCAATCCAATAATAAAACTGAACCGGCCATAGGTCCAGTTCCCAGTCTACTGGCCGGGGTAATCCACTTAATAACAGTGGTTTCTGAATTCATGTTCAATTTATTTAATTACGAATGTTTCATGAATTTTTAGCAATTTTTTTTTTTAAATTTCTGCATTTATGTGTAAAAATTTAAAAATAGCATATGCACTATCCAACTGTAGCATATATGTGATAAAGTATAATGTATTAATCTTTTATAATTTAATTTTTATTTTAAAAGTTATCAAAGTTTACTTTGGTCCCTCCTTTAGATGTTTTCCAGATCCTTTGGACCATCCCTGATGTTGAGTGCAAAACATTGTACGAAATCTGTCTATACATCCTGTGCAGGCCAGAAAAACTAACCAATGGAAGAATACCAAGATAACCTGCCAAGTTTCTGCAAAGATTCTAAAGTTGCAAGATCCATGAAATATAGACACACAAGAATAACAAGGGACTTGGATTTAACATCAGAAGACATACTAGCCCATCACTTATAACATCATTTTTTTTCTTCATTTTTGAAGAAAGCATGTGCTGTACCAAGCAAAGGCAAGAAAAATAAGCTACATACTGTTCAACCAACAGCAAAGTATAGGTCTACATTCACAGGCCAAATAAGGAAAATTCACTATGATCAATGAAGATTAAAGTGTAGTCAGTTAAATTAAAGTGTAGTCAGTTAACAAAAACAAACAAAACTGAACAATCAAGGAAACCAGAGGTTCAGTGACATTAATTACTGTGGAATATTCACTTTTTTCCATGCCTCCAATCATATTTGAAGCATTGCATCAATCACATTACAGAAGCACAATTTTTTTTCTAAAATTTATAAATTCAAACATATAAATTTTCTATTTTTAAATGAATTAACGTGAATTAAGAAATTATCACCATTGCAATATTTGTCACATATCTAAAAAAATCTCAAGCATTAAGAGAAAGCATCATAATAGTAATTTAAAAACCTTACCTTCCAAAAAGTGGTAGTAAGATCATCAATATCAGAAAGAGATTTTACATCCTCAGCCTGCAGAGAGAAAGTACAAGTTAGTTGATATGAAATACTAGCACTGTGTCTGTAAAGAGCTGCTGGACTGAAAGCAAAAGCTCAACATGTTTATACCCAAAAATATTACAGCCACAGAATTTTTTAAATTTGAAATCAAAAACAAAAATCGTCATAAGAACTAAGAAGATTGAAAATTAAGTAAATAACCTCTTCTCTATTGAAAAAGAACTCCTGCTCATTAGACTCAACAGTAGGCAAACAGCCATCATCTTCTAACCCTCCCAACTCAACTTCCTGAACAGCCTCTTTACTGAAGAATGCATATTGTGATGCGTCAAAAACTGCACCTTCTGCAAGACAAATAATTCCAGTCAAAGACCTACCAACATCTCAGAACAAAAATTAGATATGCTCACCACTGATTGCAATATGTAAAGCCAAGGAAAATGGCAAATATCATTGCAAGTACAACAAGTTATGGCACTCTAAAAATTGAGAAACACATCAAACACTCTAAAATTGAGAAACACATCAAATGCAAATAATATTTTATGACCTCAATCATCTACAAAGAGTAAGCAAATATGTTAAAAAAACACACAGAGAGAGATTCTGCAGTCATGAAGCAATATGCTCAATCAAGTAAAGTAGCATACAACAGTATAAACCTAAACATAACAATAAAAAATACCCCAAAAAGAAAAGACACTTAAAAGGCTTCCTCATTAAGCTTCTGTGAGCTAAAGCTGGAAACCAAACAAACATCTTGAAAAGCATCCTAATTCCTCCCATAATTCAAATTAAAACAGTGGCTAAACAACACCAGATCTACAAGACCAAGCTGAATCAAAGAACACGGAAAAAAAACACTCGTTGAAGAAAAGGGTAAGAAAAAAAAACGAGATTTTAATCGAAGATGAAGCAAACCTGAGGAAACACTCCCCAATCCCCTAAGATTCTCTGCGTTGGGAGCGCCACCAACACCACCCCCACCTCCAAACCCATCCATATCCAGCATAAAAACGAAGGAACAACAAACCCCAGAAAGCAAAAACCGCGAAAGATCGAAGATTTATGGAGAAAAAGAGAATTAGAGAACCCAATGTGAAAAGGGTCGTTCAAACTTGAAACCCCTTTTTTTCTTCGTCTGTTTTCTCAGAGCGAGAACGGTAGACCAAAAGGGGGAGGGAGAAGAAGATCTGTGCTGAGAATTGAGCACATGGAAAAAGAGAAAAATGAATGAAAAAAAAAAAAAGAGAGAGAAGAAAAATGGGTTGGGATTTAGATCAAAGAGAAAACAGAAGAAAGAGAGAGACAAAGGGAGGAGAGAGACAAAGACTTGAGAGGAACCCTACGTAGAAACGAGATATTATTGAGCCAAATTTATTACAGAAATTGTTCTTTGCTTTTTTTATTTCTATTTTTTAAAATTTTATTATTATTTACGTAAAAAGCAGAACGAGAACGAGAAATTTTTTGCTTCCGAAAAATTAACTTTGAACAACTAAAAATATTTATATTTATGGACAAAATTTGAGTAAAGGATTGATTGTGGAATTCGTAGTAAGTGATTTCTCATTTGCTTGTCTTGTTCCTTAATTAAATTTAAAATTTGAAAACCGCGTTAATGTATATTGTTGAATTTTAATGTATATCTTATTGAACAAAATTTTAATTCAAAGATAATATTATTTTTAAAGAAAATTGAAGGATAATATTAAAAAATGCATAATAACTTAAATTTAATATTAAGTCTAATGAATATCTCAATTATATTTATTTTAAAAAATAAGTATGCTTAATACGGTAAAATAGTAAACAAAATTCATATTTTTACGTAATAAATATTATTTTTATTAAAATATAAGTTTTTTATATTTACATTTAACCATAGATTGATATGTATAATGAATTTGTCAACTATTATGATAATTATCTTATAAATTTTAATTAAAATTATTTTTAATTCGTAAATAATATTAAAAAAAGTTGCTTTAAAAAATAATGTGAAAATCAAACGAGAAATTAAATTCTAATATTTTTTATAAATCTTTATTTTATTTTTTTGGTGAGTTTTTAACTTTTCTTAAGTTTAATTATTCTACAAGTATTTATGATTTACTTATATAATATAAATTAGGACCTATTTGTTTCAAATCAAAAAGTGTTTTGATGAAAAATAAGATGATAATTGTTTTTGTAGAGATTTATAAAAAAATAAGATAATTTATTTTTGTTTATCCTCATGAAAATTACTTCTAAGAAAAACAACAATTTTTTTTTACAAAAAAATATTCAAAATAACTTTGGATTTTCATTAGATTTTTTATTTTTTGGTTTTTAATTATTTTGGGATAAAAATGCATAAAACATTAAAAAAGTGAATTTTAAAAAAAATGTTTTTATGAAGAAGAAAAAAGTTCCCTAAAATTAGTTTATGACTGGTTGAAATTACCAGAAAATAACAATTTATGACAATTTTAGGCAGAAAAAAAAAACAGTTTATAACAGCTTTAGAAATTGTAAAAAATCGATTAAAAAAAATTAGATGATTAAGGATTCAATAAAAAAAATAGCTGGGGGACCTATTTAAAAATTCTCAAATGATTCAAGAACCTACTTAGTAATTTAACTTGAATATTTCTCTCTCTCAATCTTTTCAAATTACTTTTTTATTAATTTTTATCTCTAAATTGAATTTCAACAATTTTTAAAAATACTATAATCAAAAAATAACTTTATATAATGAGTTAAGCTATTTATTATAAATCTAAAATATAGTTTATATATTCAAATATGTTTATTTATTATAAATTTTAATTATAATATAACTTATATATTCAATAATATTATGAATTTTAAAATATAAAATAATATTTATTCTATATAATGCGTAGGCTAGTTTTATTAACTTTATAAAATAATTTTCTCTATGTCATTTTGAGGAATAAAATTCATCAAAAATATCCGGTAAAAAAATGCAATTAAAAAAACATGATTACATAATGGATTATTGACGTGGCGCATCTCTCTCTCTCTCTCTCTCTCTCTCTCTCTCTCTCTCTCTCTCTCTCTCTCTCTTTATATATATATATATATATATATATATATATATATATATCACTTTAATAATTATATCGAGTCTCATGAGTCTAAACCAAAAAAAAATGAGTCTTATGTTAATGTATATATTTATTAAGGAGAATTTTAACGTTAATAATAGTCTTATTCTCTTAAATTGAATTAGTATATGTTTTTTAATATCGGATCATTAATTAAGAAGTTGACCAAAATATCCCTTTTTTATGCAGTATGATAAACTTTTTTTTTCTCTTTTTCGAAACCATAATAAACATTTTTCATTCTGAAGGGTCTGTGCGAGTAAATTGATAAAATCAACAAACAAACTTTAATGAAATTAATAAAATCTTAATGAACAATAATTTAAAAATTTGTCTACCTTAAAAAATAATAAATTAAGATCAAATAATTTAGGATTTACTATTTTTTCCCCTAAACTTGTTAAGATTTGCATGGGAAGCAATTCTATGACCATTTTAAGGGAATAAGTGTCATATATAATAGGCAAAAAGAAAACAATATAAGTAGACCTCATATGATCTGAACTACTCTTTCTGACTTTTATCATCTATCTGACTATCTGTATTTACATATTGACTTGAGTGTGAAATTCTTGTAAATAGCCAAATACACCATAACAATTTGGCTTATGCTTTTCGAGTACTCTATATTCCATTCAAATATTCCATCTATAAGATTTGGTGTTAAGCACATCTATTACTTAAAACATTATTACGTATCAATGTCATTTTTCTCAAACTTTTCATATTGATCTTCCAAATATAATAGTAAAATAAATAACTCCAGATTTTTTAGACCAACGATTATATTCAAATTTAAAAATGTCTTAATGAACTTTTTTAAAATGTATATATAGGTATATTGGGTTAATTTTAAATTTATGAGTGTAACTTTATAAATACTTGAATCTATAAAATGAACTAAGTGATATTTTGGTTAAGATTAATCCAAATGGAGTACAAAACAAAATTACTTCAACTTCACCTCATTTATAATTTTTTCAGTTTATTTGCTCGGTTGCTCTTTCTTATTTGAAATTGTTTGATCGCACAAATATTCAATGCCTAGTTTTTTAAAATTGCCACAGTCACTGAATATATTTTAAATTATTTTCAGTGAACAATTTAAAATTAATATAAATCTGTGTATATTCCACTGTTTCATTTTTTTAAAATTTTTAATATCATCCTGTGACATTCTTGGCAACTATAAAACTAAAAGTAAAGGCCTTGCTATATTTAAGCTAAAGGAAATGCTATCTGAAACACAGTTTCAAAGTTCATTATATAAAAAAAGCATAGTTTCAAAGTTCGTACTAAAAATATTTATTTTTTTATTGATGATTGGTTGGTGCTAACGTAGACACATGAGCAAAAAGATGAATTTCACTCACTTTCGTAACTTGATCTTTAAGCATGGCTTTTAAGCACCGAAAAACAAAATCTTAAAGCTCTACATTCATATAAAATTAAAGGTAACATAAATGTTTATGCTTAAATACAATTTGTTTGTAATGAAAAATGCTGATATTGTGGTGTAAAGTGTTATTATGTTGATATGTATGAGAATAATTTATTTACTGACATAATTTGTATTCGATTTTTATCATATACAAAAATTATTTTGTATTAGCGACAGTCATTCATCATCATCGCAAATGTGAGATTAATCTTTGACCAGTGAATTGAAAGATATTTGTTATTTCTTACTCGTGAAAAAAAAAAAAAATTATACATACATCCTCTAGAGTTTAAAGAAATTATACATGTCTCATCTCCTTTTGTAAAACTTACACATGTTTTTCCTAATATTTAAGAAAGTTACACATGTTTTCCTTTTATTTTTAAAATTTACACAAACTTCTTAAATGTCATCTAAATATTTGACAATAACAAGTCATTTGTGTTGACAATTTTGATAAAAATAAATAAATATATTTTTCATCCTCATAAATATAAAAATATTCAGAATTCGTCATTACAAAAAAAATTATCTATTTTTCTACTCACAATATTTAAATCTATTACTTTTTTTTCCAAAATTAGGTTCAGGTATATTCGAACATATATGTATGTTGCTCATAACGTATTAGGTTTTTAACTTTTTTACATTATTTTGTTAGTTTTTTTAAAATTAAAATTATCAATAAACATGACTTTGTTTGTCACTCTCAAATGCTTAAAAGTTATTTAGAGGATTTGTATAGATTTTAAAAATAAAAGGAAGGTGTGTGTAATTTTCTAAAATATCATAAAGACATATATAATTTCTTTAAATTTTAGAAGAAAAAAAATTTAAAAAATGAAAGACATATATAATTTTCTTAAATATGTTAAATTTACTTTTAAAAAAATTGTTACGATTAATTTGTATTAATCTTAACCTGATTTATTTCCCAAGTCTAACTTCTTTTAGGAAACCAAAACTTAATATAAATTTATAAACTCCTAGCAACATCCTAACTCAATTTTTTCCAGCTATGATAATCAACCCGTTTGGGTTGAGTAAAAGCCAAAAATCTCACTTTATGAAAAAAAAAACATTTATGACTTTACAAGATTGATGCTTATCTGAACCAGGATGCAAAATTAAAAACACTTTAATGAACAAGACACTTGGCTATAAGATCTTTTAAAAACTTTTATCGTTATTAGGTGCCGAGCATAATAAGACAAGAGTACAAAACAGACTCATGTATGCTATCCAGCCTTTCAACATTTCTAATTCTATATTTCTTCTTTTTATTTTTATATATCCTTCATTTTATGATGAAACATATGCAAATTAAATTCTTTTTTGTTTTTGGGATCAATATACATATGCAGATCAAGTCATGTTTGAGAGAACTACACATAAAAATGATCAAAGAGACTATCATATTATATTTGGTAAAATATATATGATTGATGAATTGGTTGAAACTTTGGAGATTAATTTATAAATAAAAATTATTAAGTTAACTTACTAAATTAAAATTATTTGATAAATATAAAAATATATAAAAGAATATATTTATAGGACTTTTTATATGATTTTCATTTTATAAATAAATAAATTTTCAGATAATTATAATTTTATTTTTTAGTTGCTTTTCAACTCTATATATTAGATGGAATATGAAGAATTTTATTAAAATACTAAAAAGTATGATAAGTTATCAGCTATAAGTCTAAAATAGTACTACTTTACTAGTGAGATAAATTTGTTGACTACCCAAAATATATTTACTTTGGTACAAATAAATAAATTATAAACTAGTTAAATAAAATTATAGATTAGTCAAAATAACTTACCAAATGTATTTATGCTTTGATATAAGAGAAAAATGTTACGCACTTATGCAAATACATATTAAATTAAAGATATTAACCATAACAAATATTTTATTTTGTTGTTTAAAAAAATAAAATTTGTTTTTGTTTTTTTAATAAGAATTTTCATTTTTATTGTATAATACAATAAAATTAAAATAAATTAATATTAATTTAAGAATAAAACTACAAAAATGAATCAAATAAGAAAAAATCCTTCTTTGATTTAAACTTATCCAGTTCAAAAAAATTTATTCTGAAATAAAAATAATTGAAGAAATCACACTTCTCAACATTATTTTTATGGGGAATACCACTATTTGAGGTTCAACTCGTAAGGAAATCTTATTTTCTTCCAATAAATAAAATTGGAATTAACTTATTAAGTTAAGGAATGACAAATATAAAAATAAGGGTCTCCATTTGTAAAATTTGTGAAGGGAAGATAAGAGAAAAAAATTGGAACATAAATATCATTTGATTCGACAATCCTAACAAAAATACATAAGTTTTGTCATTAAGTGATAAATAGAAAATTCAAGAAAAATTAGAATCGCTATTTCGTAATAGTGCACCTATATGTCTTCAACAATGTTATTTTTCGATCGAAAGACCGTGAGCTAATTATCAAGACTTTGGATTATTCGGACTTAACTATTTTTAGTTTTTATTTTAAAAATATTGAAAACAATTACCAATATAAGATTAGAATATTCAAAGGGCTCTTTTGACCAAACAAATATATGTCAGATATTTTTTTAGACATCTAGTTATAACTCATAATATATGATAAGTTTGTTAACTTTTAAAAAATTTATCTTAAAATAATTGAAATTGTGATTTGTGATTAAATGATACTATAAAACTATTTTACTATATCAATACATAGACATTAAACTCTTTATATAATACAATTAAATAATTTATTTAGGTTTAAAATATTTAGTGCATGCTTGATATACATTATTATTATTAGAGAAAAATTCACTTATTATTTTTAAAAGTGTTTTATACACATAACAAAAATAAGCAATTATTCTTCCAAAATAAGTTAAACAAAACACGCTCTTAATTATTTGTTCTCCTATACCTCAAATTATTGTTTTATAAGTTGTGATGATTAAAAGATTTATTTTTTATGCTTTAAATTTATATATATATATATATAAAAGGAAAGATCAAATTATACCGATATAACTTTGATAATTATTACATAATTTTACAACTTTCAGTTGGATTATGTTTCTTAAAATTCATTGTTGTATTGAAAGTCTCTTTCACATTAATCACATGCAAAATTTTATATTTATCCAAAATTATTTGCTACCTCCTTCGTATAGATTAAAATATACGTAATATAAAGATTTCAAAATATGGTAAAATATGAATCATTTGATAATCTTTTTGTTGTTGTTTAATTATGACAAAATTGACATATACGATTATGATAATATGTAGATATAATTCAACGGTTAGATAAATAAAAATTATATCTTATATCAAGTTATAAAATGGTGTAATAATTGTCAAAGTTACACTGGTATAATTTTGACAACTATTACATCATTCTATAACTTTCAACTCGATAATGCTTTCTTAACACTCATTGTTGAATTTAAATCCCCTTTTACATTTATCACATATGCAAAATTTTATATTTATTTAAAATCATTTGTTACCTCCTTCATATAGATTAAAATAGACATAATATAAATATTTCAAAATAAGCTAAAATATGGATCATTTGATTACATTTTTGTTGTTGTTTAATTTTAACAAAATTCGACACAAACGATCTTGGTAATATGTAAACATAATTCAATGGTTGGATCAAGAAAAATTACATTCTAAGCTACTGTCAGATTTATTTTCCAACTAATAATCTAAGTTACTATAATTCTTTTATTGAAATTTATTAAGAATCTTAAGTCACATATTAAAATAATAAAAAATCGTTTAAATCAAATGATAGTTTGACTTAGGCATACAAAGTAAAGCATGATATATAATATTTTTAGAAGTCATTGACAGAATTTTCCTCAAACAACACCATTCTCCAAAAGGAGCCACCGGGGGTTTCTCTAACACCACCAAACAGGTCCATGTAGTAGTCAAATGTTGCCTATTGAAGCTTTTCAATGAACTAGTGTCTAATGGGTATATTTAAGCCATTTATTTTGTATCTCTTTCTTATTACGATGTTTGGGCATAAAAAAAAGAGATGTTCCTGCTTCCCAAGTTGACGTAGTTTCCAAAAGACTTTTGAAATCAATGGGTCACTTTCTGTAACAACACCATTTGTACTCTTGAGCAAGTCTTGGTGCAACTTTGTTGGTTTCGTCTCTTGATTTAACTAAGGATCAAGTTAGTAACGGCAAAAACATCATGAACATTCATTTAAATTGAATTTAAACCTTTCATTTTTTATGAATTACTTTTTCCAAACAAAATGAACTTAAGAATCTTTATATATATATATATATATATATATATATAAAAGGAGATAGGTGAGGATAGTTTTGGAAAAAAAATTAGTAGGTTGGATTGTTTTGGAAAAAAATATAATTATGAGTTGTGATAATAAAAAAATTGCATGATGTGCTACACACAAAAAATATAAAATTAATGTATTTGTTGAGTTTGTGGAGCCCAAAGAAAGAAATAATAAGGCCCAAATGTTCATACGGTGCATTTTACTAACTTTGACTTTTGAATATATAAAGGCTTATATACATAGAAGGTTAGTGTGTGAGTGCATTTTTTCATTTCGGTCTTTTTGTTTCCTATTCTCTCTTGAAGCTTCTGTCTTTCTCTTCATTTTCTTCACGTATTCCCAATGTAACCTAGCTCTGCTAGGATTTAATGTTTTCGCTTAATACCTTGAACTTTGTTTGATGAACAGTGTAGATGATGGTAGTGTAGGTCTCTGTTCTTGTTCTTGTTCGTCTTGTATTACAGGTGGAGTTCTCGTGTCTGGTTCGCTTGAAGTTCCTGAGGTGTTTTCTGGCAAGGAATTGAGAAGAGTAATTCGATGGAGGTTAAGTGTTGTATGGTCTAAACACTAGTATAAGGGGTTGTTTCTGGTTCCTGTCACTTTCATTTTTTCTTTCTATAATATTGAGACCTATGATCACTATTGAGAGACTGGCCGTGTAATTTTGAGTTTAACACTATTGTAACACTTCTTGATATTTAGTGCAAGAAAAGAGACAAGAGCTTCATTGTCCCTTAGATGCAGGTAACAAATGATTTCTCCTCTTTAGTTACTGAATCAAGTAAAGACTTGTATTTTCTTTATTTTCTTTTATTATGTTTTCGCTAATTTTCAGTTTAAGATTGTGTGTGTAATCTCTAATTGAAGAGATTAACAATGAATGAATAATGATAATGTTTTCATTGTTAAAAATTACCAATTAATGGAAAAGAAAATGTACACCCATTAATGCAAAAGTTAGTGAGTGTCTTTTTCGAAAAAAATGCACGCTTACTTCCTTTAAAAAAATGTATACTCATTAATATAAAAGTTAGTGAGTACCCCTTTAAAAAAATGATACACGTTTATTTCTTTTATCAAAAAAATTACATATTTACTATAGGGTTATATATCTTTATAAATATAAAACCAATTTATTAAATTCAACGTGTTCTGAGTTGTCCATCTTTCACTTTGGATATTCATTTTTTTTACTTAGTTGTGAAATTTGTGATTCTTTTTTTACTTTTTTTCCCTATTTTAGGTTGGTTCTCCTTTTGTATTCTCTTTCAATACTTTGGTTGATTTTAAGTACAAAATGCTTCAACTAATTATTTTTTATTTAATTATTTTTTGTTGGTCTCTTTAAGTTCAATTTTCATTGCTATACGATTTTTGTTTGAGGTTATTTGATTTGATGTTTTGACAATTTAACTAATGGATATACTTGACAATTTTATTGTTTGGAGGGTGTGGTCACTTTTTTTCCTCATTCATTTTTTATATCTTTTCAAACAGTAATCAATGCACATGTATAATATTATTATTATTATTTTCATATTCATAATACTCAAATGAAATAAAAAATACTCATATAATTACTCTTCAATACATGAAGATTATAAATACCACACACCGTCCTAGAATTTCCCTTTTCATAAATTTATATTTTGCTACTATTTGTGTCACTAGAGTTAGGATAGGAAAAAATGGTTTCTTCCAACATTGATCAACAAACAAAACTACTTGCAACACAAATAAGGAAGCAATAGAGGAAACAACACCTACTTCCAATAACACTATGAAGTAGTAAGTAAGAAATTTATACTATTAAAAAAGAAAATTTCTCTAAAATTAACAATTTTTTCTTACCTTTTTTATTAGGTATATTTTGCTTAATAAAGTTTCGCTGACATTGGATGAAAGCCTAGAGGTCTGAGTTTCATAACTATGGGACACACTTAACATTAATCAGAGAAAATAATTGATTAGCACAATATGATGTTAATTGATGAAGAGGTCTCACATTCTATTATTATTACGTAAAACACCATAGTCATGGAATATGTGTGTGTATATATAGAAGGAAGTAGGTGTGATAATATTGAAAATATATTTTGGGTGAGTAGATGAAAGAAGAAAAAAGACTTTAATTGGAATTGATTAAAATAGGAAAAATAAGGTATGTTATTTGTTAATGGATGTGAAGGTGAAATGAAAAGGTAAGGTAGATGCACAAAAAATAATTGAACGAAAAAAATGAATGAAAACAAAATATTAAAAACAAGAAGATCAATGGTAATTTGTAAACATAAAAATATCATTTGAGTCAATAGTAATTATTTATATTAATTGTATAGATATTATGAAAACTTCCAATTGTATGTTATGTTACTTTTTTTTCCTTTTATGTAAACAAATGAGACTCTGCCCAAAACTTTCATCAAAACATTATTTTTCATCCAAAATATTTGAAGAGCAAGTTTCTCTATTGTAGTTGTTTCATAGAATGATGCCTAACAATGGTATTTTCACTTAGCAATTCAACATTTTTAATTTTCTACCAAAATTGATCCACTTATGATTAACATACATTTATTCATCAAAATTTTAATAATAAAAATATATGCTATGTAAGGGGCAAAAAGAGGAGAGGGATGAGGAGTAGGGAAAAGAGGGAGAAAAGAATTTGTCAAATCATTCATACTCATTCAGCCATGAATTGATCCTTTTAAGGATTTACAAAATCCTAATTTTGAATTCAAATAATAGAATGGAAATAACAACTAATCCTAAATTTGGGAAACAAATAAACAAACTATCCTATAAATAAGTTTATTCAAAAATCAATTCAAATGTGATAATTATCAAATTAGTTGGTTTGAGATGACTGGATGTAGTCTATAAGATGTATTGTGCTCCTCTTGGTACGGATGGGCCTTTGGGTAGCAATCTGGTCTGCTACATTCCCTCATCCATGCGGAATATCCATGTCTTCATGGATAGAGATTTGTTGAGATTGCAAATCACTTAGATTCATCCGCATGTCCCTTGAGTTGTTTTCCTTATCCTCTGCCCGTTGGTCTGCATGATGGATTACGTGTTTAGGCATTGTCATTATTGCCTTGGAAGTTGTAACCGAGGCGGCCTTTGAATGAGTTGGATTTGATGATGAGTCATCATTTCTATTCACATCTTCTTTGTCACTCAAGATCGAAAGCTTCTCCTCCCAAGTTGCATCTTCCGACATGTTGTTGGAGCATTGAACTAGTACTTCTTCCACTTTGTTTCCTTTCTTCCAAACCTCACATTCTCCTAATATTGCCACCACCTTTTCAATCGGTCTGTTGTCTTTTGAGTGCTGAGGAAACTGATGAATCTGGAATGTTGTAGGAGAGACGAACGATTTTAGCAGCGAAACGTGAAACACTAGGTGTATCTTGGAAGATTCCGGCAGCTTTAGTTTGTAAGCCACTATTCCAATCCTTTGTAGAACCTCAAATGGATCATAGTAGCGCAGAACGAGTTTTTGGGAGCTTTTGTGTTGAACTGATTGTTGCTGGTATGGTTGCAACCGGAGCAAAACCAGGTCGCCTTATTTAAATTCCCAAGCCTTTCTTTTTTTGTCATTGTATGCTTTCATTGTTGTTTGTGCTTTGTGCAAGTTCTGTGGTAAGTTACTGATGATTTTGTTTCTTATGGTGAGATTTGTGTCAATGGCTTCTAGTTTGCTTCTGCCTAAGCAGTATGCTAACAAGTTCGATGGTGTTACACTGAACGTGACCTCAAATGGTGTGAAACCTGTAGATCTGTTGAAGGATGTGTTGAAGTGAAACTCAGCAAAACTCAAATTGATGGACCACGTTTTCGGGTTATTGAGTGTGAAAGCCCTCAAGTATTGTTTCAGACATCTGTTTACTCTTTCTGTTTGTCCATCACTTTGTGGGTGATATGCTGAGCTGTACCACAGGGACATTCCTTGGAGTTGGAATAGGGACTTCCAGAAGTTGCTTAAGAAGATTGGATTGCAATCTGAGATGATGGTTTTTGGAAAGCCATGGATTTTCCCGACCAAATTCCAGAAAGTGCTAGCAACTTTGGCTGCAGTAAAGTGTGCTGGTAAAGGTATAAAGTGGGCTCCTTTGGATAACCTATCAGCAACAACAAAAATAACGAAAAACCCATTAGAGTTAGGTGAATAGGTGATGAAATCCATGATCAAATCTGTTCAGATGGTGTCTGGAGGGGATATGGGTTGTAATAGGCCATATGGAGACTGATTTTGTGATTTTATTTTCTAACACTCCTCACAATTTTTTATACAAAATTCTTAACATCTCCCTTCATTCCTTTCTAGGTGAATACTTTATTGAGGCATAGGAATGTGTTTTGAGCTCCCGAATGTCCTCCCAACAAGGAATCGTGGAATTCATACAACAGTTTATTCTTCAGAGATGACTTCTCTGAAATGAAGATTCTTAAGTTGTGTAGTAATATTTTGTTGTGCATTTTCCATTCGCCCCATTTGCTTGATTCTGTAATATGCCCTTGGATGACTGTAATAACGTAGGGTTCCTCTGTGATTTCTTGTTGTAGTATGCTTGTCATATTGCATGTTGGTCATGTGATGACTGCTAGTTGTGATTGGGGTTGTTCATTAACCCCTTTTGGACATCTGGACAATGCATCTGCTATTGCATTTGTTTTGCCAGATTTGTAAATAATGGTGTATGAGAAACCCATAAGTTGCGACAATAATTGTTGTTGTTTTGGAGTTTGGAAAACTTGCTTCATTAGGTGATATAGGCTTTTATGATCTGTCCTAATAACGAAAGTCAATCCCAACAAGTATTGCCTCCACTTAGAAACACCGCAAGTGATTGCAAACATTTCACGGATGTAGGTAGATTTCCTTTGCATTGATGGGGGTAACTTTCGACTGTAATATGCAATGGGTCTATCTTTTTGCATTAGTACAACGTCAATACCCACTCCTGACGCATCTGCCTCTAAGATAAATGGTAGTGAAAAATCAGGTAAGACCAGAATAAGTGTCGTAGTCAAAAGTCTTTTAAGTTGCAAAAAGCCTTATTTTCTATTTCGCTCCAAGTATACCCAGTTTTGGATAACAGATCACTTAGGGGAGCAACAGTGGATGCAAAGTTTTTAATGAAGCGTCGATAGTAACCAGCCAAGCCTAGGAATGCCCGTACTTGAGTGACTGTGGTAGGACAATGCCAATTAGCAATTGAACTTATTTTCTCAAGATGCAGTGCCAATCCTATTCCATAAATTATGTGACCCAAGAATTGAATGGTCTCTTTAGCAAATAAACATTTTTTTTTGCAAAAAATAAATGTTGTCGTAGAGTAGATAGCACTTCCCGTAGGTGTTCTTCATGAGCTTTCAACGTGCGACTAAAGATTAATATGTCATAAAAAAAACCACCACAAATCTTTTCATAAAACATGCAAATACCTCATTCATTGTTGCTTGGAATGTGGAAAGAGCATTTGAGGGGCCAAAGGGCATGACCAAGAACTCATAATGGCCATGGTGGGTTCTGAATGCATTTTTGTGAATGTCGTCTGAATGCATTAAGATCTGGTGGTATCCTGACCTTAAATCCAGTTTTG
Organism: Glycine latifolia; assembly: GCA_013407115.1. Taxonomy (NCBI): domain Eukaryota; kingdom Viridiplantae; phylum Streptophyta; class Magnoliopsida; order Fabales; family Fabaceae; genus Glycine; species Glycine latifolia. The sequence goes on from CM023955.1 coordinate 34,885,611, forward strand.
AAAAAATAGTAGACCCATGTAATTCATCTAGGAGCTCATCAATTGTAGGAATGGGAAACTTGTCCTACACTATAACAACATTCAGTGCTCTATACTCGACACAAAATCGCCATGATCCATCCTTTTTCTTGACCAATAGGACTATGGAACTGTAGGCAGAGTGGATGGGTTGGATAATACCATCTTGTAACATTTCAGATACTAGCTTTTCAATCTCATTTTTTTGGTAGTGTGGGTAGCGGTATGGGTGAACTTGGACAGGTTTGGTGTTTGGTAAGAGGTGGATATGGTGATTTGTGGGGGTAAATGTGTAGGTGTATTGAATACATCTGAGTATACATCCAAGATACGAGAAACAGAAGGTTGGGTTGTGGCAGAGGTAGTGGGAGATGAGTTTGCAGCAGTAGCTGAGAGGCACATGAGATATGCTTGGATGGGTTCTTGGGTTATGAGCTTGTGTAGTTATGAATTGGTGATTGGGGATGGCATTAAGCTAGTGTTTTCTTGTAAAACAATGGATTGCGCTTTATAGGTGAAGCGCATGTTCAAGTGATGATAATCAGTTATAACTGGCGCCCTAAAGTGGATAACCATTGGACACCTAGAACGATGTCAGCTCCTTGCAAGTCTAAGACATATAAATCAATATCAAAGGTGTTCAGTTGTTGCAATAAGATAGGTACATTTGTGCAAATCCCTTTGCAGAATAGGCTATCCCCGTTCCCAACCTGAACTTTAAATTGTTTAATGGCTTGGATAGATAGCTGCAAATGTTTAGATACTCGTGTTGCTATGCAATTTTGAGTACTACCACTGTCAATCAAAATTTGAACTGGGAAGCCTTTAACTGTTCCGGTCAGACGAAATGCTTTGGCGGAGTGATGTCCAAAGAGGACATTGAAACTGATTTCAGGATAAGATAGATTCTGCAGATGCACCTCTTCATTCGTATCTAGAACTGGTTCAGGTTCTTCTTCTTCTTCAATTAGCATGCATAAAAATGATGCCTCAGGTTTGCACCAATGACCAAAGACATATTTCTCCTCACAATCTATGGCTGTGATAAACACCTTATAAGTACAGATGCGCTCGAATTAGCTGCTGATTTGTTGGTAGTATTTGTAAATTGTGTGGTCCTTGGCATCCAACGTAAGGGTCGTTCTTCAGATTCTGCATAATTTCGTGCAAGGCCCTATGCTGCATGAAAGTTTGTAGGTAAATGGGCTTGAACGTCACTTCTGACCTTCGATTTGAGTCTTGAAATAAACATGTTCTTTCGAAGGTTTTTTGGTATGCTTGTCACTAAAAAAAAAAACTACGTACCCCAATGCTTGGAGACTCCACGCTATGCCCAGGTGAGAGAGAGATGTATTGTACGCAGCCTTACCATTACATATGCAAAGATGATGTTTCTGGATTCGAACCCATGACCAATAGGTCATCAAGACACAACTTTACTATTGTGCCAGGGTTCGCCCTCGTATACCTGTCACTCTGCTAGATAAATTTTCAAATGTTATTTGGTACTCTCATACTGTGCCTGTTTAAGTTAACTTGCATAGTGCTTCTACAGGATCTTCATATGCAGTAAGTCCGTATCGCTTAAGTATTGTCGCACGAAATTCACCCTAATTCGTGATTAATCCTTCCCGTGACAAATTGCGGTACCAGCTTGATGCATGTGGGTCCAAATGAAAGGAAGCAATGCGAAGGAGGTCTGGTTTAGTAATTGTATAATACTTGCAGTATTGATCAACAGCAAATAACCAATCTGTAGGATCTTCATGGTTGTAACGTGGAAAATCTAAATGTATTGGTTTGGGACGTGGTGGTTTTGTTCGAGTCGAGCCTGGACCCAAAATGCTTGCGTTTGATCGTTGCGTTTCCATGAAACGCGTTATCTCTTGTTGAAAATGATCCATCATAGTATTAAGTTGCTTTTGGTTGTTGCGTTGTTGTTTTTCAAGAAACGCCTGTTGTCCCTCATCACATGTTGTTTGTTGCAGCTGAAGCGCATTCAATTAGTCCTATATCTGAGCAATGTGTGTTTTCTCAGCCATGGAGGTGAGTTGCTGGATGAAAGCACCAAATGTAAGGGACAAAAGGAGGAGAGGGATGAGGAGTATGGAAAAGAGGGAGAAAAGAATTTGTCAAATAATTCATACTCATTCAACCATGAATTGACCCTTTTAAGGATTTACAAAATCCTAATTTTAAATTCAATTAACATAATGAAAATAACAAATGATCCTAATTTTGAATTCAAATAACAAAATGGAAATAACAAATGATCCTAAAATTGGGAAACAAATAAATAAATTATCCTATAAATAAGTTTATTCAAAAATCAATTCAATTGTGATAGTTATCAAATCAGTTGATTTGAGATTAATGGATGTAGTCTATAAAATGTATTGGCTCCTCTTGGTACGGATGGGCCTTTAGGTAGAAATTTGGTCCACTACATGCTCTTACTATGTCATCATCCCATTTGAGGTTGGTTAACATAGATGAATTGGTCAATTTTTTAATAAGACATATCTTCATTTTATTTTTCAATTATTTTTCTTTTTTCATTTCTGAGACATTATTGACAATGTAATTGGAATGCATAATAACTTATGGGCATGAATATGAGAGGATAACTAGGTATATTCATATATAAAAACATTTAAATTGATCAAATTAATAATTAATAAATTTTTTAAAATTTTTAATTTAAATCATTTAGCATCTCTACATGTTTATTATTATTGAAATGATAAATTAATTTTGACTTAATTGGAAACTTTGAATTAAGATCAATTCTATATTTACATCAATCAATATTTTAAAATTTAAATTATTTAACATCTTTATATTTTGAATTAGATAATTGCATATTTAAAGTTATTATAAAATTATTTTATATAATTTTATATAAGGGTCAAAATGTTCAATAAATTGTGTTCTACTTATCATTTTGATTAAAGTTTAAAATTTAATTAAAAATACAAAAAAATGCGTCATCAACAATAAAATATTTGAATTATTGATCATTTGTTGCAGTTTTGATAATTTTTAATATAGAAGATATTCGTATTTGTAATAAAAAATATAACTAAATAAAAAACTAAATTTTATATAATAATAAAAAATTCACATAAAATAATTATTTGATAAAATTTCCATTTTTTAAAATTTATAAATACATTAGGAATAAGTATTTCTAAAAGTTTATTAATTGCTAAACTTTAGCCTAATTTTGTGTCACTAATGCCCTTAAATATTGTACAAATTATAATATTTCTCATTTTTTCATGTTAAAATATAATAAAGACCAACTCAAGAGATATTTTGTTTTAAATAATGACAATTTAAAATTTTCCTTAAAAAGTGTAAAAATATATTTTAAAATTTTAATTTAATGTATTAAAGGAAAGAACCCTATGTTATAAAAAGAAAAGGAACAATCCTTTATTTTTAATTTGTTAAAATATAAAATATAAAATTTGTTAGCATAAAAAACAACAAAATATTAATCTTTAAAATTCATTTATTCAAATTTAATTTAATAATAAAAATCTTTCTTATTGATTTTTCTTATCATAAATTAAATTTGACTTAAGTGTAATTAGTAGAAATTAATGGAAAGTTTGAGTTAGGATCAATTTTATACTTTCATTAATAAATATTTTAAAATTTAATTTATGATATTAATAATCTTAATAGTATTAATAATATAATTTTTAATAAAAAAATTTGATTCTTATTTGTATCATTTAATTGATATTTATTGCTTATTAATGTATCACTAAATCATATCTAAGACAATTTTATTATTTAATAATTTAATTGATATTTAAATATTTTCGAAATTGTTATTTTATCTAATAATTACAAACTTTAATTTAAGAATTCAATTAATGTAAAATGTGAAATGTTAGATTAATTTTTCTTAAATCATATTGTTCGATTGAATTATAAATTAAAAATAAAAATTTATAAATTATTTTACTAATTTTTAATGTTATGAAGATTTTTATTAGGCAATCTCATATATATATATATATATATATATATATATATATATATATATATATATAT